>JAUMHH010157508.1:0-13972 GCA_032359455.1 Chlamys rubida | reverse complement strand
TACAACAGTGAGATATACAGTGTACCAAACACGACAGTCAACTACAACAGTGAGATATACAGTGTACCAAACACGACAGTCAACTACAACAGTCAGGTATACAGTGTACCAAACACAACAGTCAACTACAACAGTCAGGTATACAGTGTACCAAACACAACAGTCAACTACAACAGTCAGGTATACAACATTCTTAACACGTTTGCGAACGACCGAAAATGCTTGAAATCGACCATGATGTGTGCATGATCGGCATCCTCATTAGTGGCTGACGTTTTACTCACGAATTGTCGATAAACAGTTCTGGTTTCCAGATTTCTTTGTCTATAGCGTAGAAGTGGTCCACATTACTGTAAGTTGCAGCAGTCCAAGTAAGGCGAGTATCCTCCCATTCCTAACTCCCAGTGCATTTTTTGAGAAATGAAAAGATTTGCTATTAATGTATTAACATATAATATCCCGTATCCCAATACCTAATAAATCTTTTTTCAGCAAAATAATGGAATCGTTTATTGTGCAATTCACTGTGTTAGTAACAAACACGCATACTTATTAAGTACTGCCTTGTGTTGGGGTTTGTCGCATACGAATGCCGATTCGGGTTTGCCCATTTGAAGCATTTATGCTTCGTTTTTTCCGTGGTACACAGTTCTAAAATAAACAAAGCATTTAACTTCGTTTTTGGAAACATGATAACATTTTATATTACAAAAACGAAGCAAATATAAATATAAATTGTTTCAGTACCGAAGTTAATGTTTGTACGGCCGAAAGATGCCACTAATATCATTTAACTGAAATAAAGTAACGTGGACGCATTCGGCCTTAGTATGAAAGAGAACGGTTCAATTAACGCGAGGTGATGGATAAATTGGAGAGGTCCCGGTAGGTGGACTCGGGATTATATCCACGGATGACCTGGACCCTGACACTCTGATAATACTGTGTGTTCAACTGTTTTTCTTCTATAAACCACTACTCTATATAGGTCGTCAGACTCTACTTTCAACTTAAACATCAACGGTAATGAAACAACTTTACATTTGAAAAAATAGGAAACAAAATATTGCCGCTCCCTTTGCAGATTTATGTTTAATTTTCATGCTTACTGACACTTGTATAAAGTAGTATATAAATAACTAAAGTGCGCCTGTAACGTTAATGGCCACAATTATTTCTTTTGATATTTTGGTTTGCTTTGTTTGTATTTTACGTCCTATTAACAGCTATGGTCATTTAAGGACGTGCCAGGTTTTGGTGGTGGAGGAACGCCGGAGTCACCAGAGAAAAAATTACCGACCTACGCCACGGCCAGTATCTGGCGACTGCCCCATGTAGGCCTCGAACCCGCAACCCAGTGGTGGAGGGCTAGTGAGAAGTGGATTGGTTCATAATATTCATATTTTATAGATCATTTTATTTGAAATTAACCAATGCTCCCCTTATTTTGAATTTCATCAATTATGATTTCCAACTGTTTGGCCCTTTTTCACCGTTGACTCCTAGAAGAACGAAACAACTGTATGATGCATTGTAATTCATTGTTTGCACATATCTTTTACCAAACTTTACAGGTGTTATCACCTTTGTGTGTGTTTATCTTCCCAGGATGAAATGTATGGATGAAAATACTTACCACAGTTAGCCATCCTGTTACTGACATATAAAGGTACTTACCACAGTGAGCCATCCTGTTACTGACATGCTCTGGTCTACCATGCTCTGCGAAAACAAACCACGTTTAGCAACATACATTCATATTTACTCATATACGTTCTACTGTTAAAAAGTTCCTTTCAGCCGACATCTTGGATTCGCGTTTTAATTGAAAAGCTATAATAACGATATTCAGCAAAATAATGCATTGTGTCTAGGCTAAGGAGATGTTTTCCATTGGTCGTTGAAAGCAGGAACATATAAAGAAGAAGGGGTATAACAAGTTAGGTGTAAAATAGAGAAGGTGTTTTATAGAGCAGACGTAATATAGAGAACTAGACTATAATTTAAACGGTGTTTTAAGTAATCTAGGGATGTATTAAGGAGGGTATGTTACTCACTAAGTTACAGAGGATGAGGACACGACAATTAATATGAGTGAATATGGCGTTTCTTTCTAAGTATTTGGTCAAAGGAACTCACCAAGTCGTTGATGGATATCAGACTGATACCAACTTTAGCTGTCATTGTATCAGAAGGTCTAATCAATCTGTGATAGGTTGCAGTAGCAAACTTCAGGTTGCGGAGAGTCAGTTCGTCTGCTGAACTCCATCCGTCAACGATGCTTACTTGAAATATATAAGAATTTTACTATAGACGGCCAATAATATATATAAGGGGCATGATTATAATATAGTTGTATCATATATTCAGTTGTCTTACCTTTAAAAAGAATGTTTTTAATTAATTGGTGGATTACTGTCACGTGGTAACCCTGTAAAATGGTTGTCATTTATCGCGTAACTTTTTAAAACCTGTTTTCCCTAAACTAATTTGATCACCAACTACATATACAGTTCACATCAATTCCAACAAAGTTGTCAGAGTCGTTTCCCCTACACCGTATTAACGACGAAATGTTCACATAGCAAACTTAAAGCGTTTGTCTGACGGCGACTAGGCGTAAACAACAATGTATAACTACGAATAGGGCAGACGACAGTGCCATAACAAGAAAATCTTAAGATCTAATAAAATTTCCAAAGAATGTCATTCAAAGAAAAACATGAATATTGAGTTAAGATTGTGAATTCCAAAACAGACGACCCATGTTCTTTATATTACATCACTGCATTCCGACGGTAGGGGTGATTGTGACATTATGACACACTGTATAACGTGAAGTACATGACTGTATCGTTTTGTTCCAGTTTGTTTATTTGGCAAATGTCGTCCCTAAGGACTAAGAACTGGTCATCCGATAGTACACCTTACTGTCCCTCCCTAGCGAATTAACATCTAAGTAAAAACAAATACATGGCAACGACGACCCTTTTTCTAAAATAGAGTAACATTGGTTTGGAGCTGTCATTGGATACATCTCTTGGGAGAAGTTAAATATCCTTTTGAGCCTTTTTCATCCAGCTTCGATGCTATTGACTTCTGCCCAAACCGTTTTACCGAATGGCTTCAATACCACTATTTACATATCACCTTTGCTATGGGAGGCGGTGGTTTGTTTGTCATTGCAAGATACACTCAAAACATAGCAAATACAATCCAGTCGCACTGAAGACTGTTTAAATCGTTCATTAGATATATTTTAACATATAACTTTGAGGTTTGATCTGTGTACCTCTCTAGATAAATGTTTGGAGAAGAGCTAGTGATAACATTTGACTGTTTTGCGTGGATTGACAAAACACCATTGGAATAAACTTGAAATTCTGTAAACATGTAGGTCTAATGGGGGCATTTGTACACTGTGACTTGCAGTTTCAAAACACAAATAAGTCAATCGACTAGTCATGTTATAATATTATAATCCAATTACGCTCCAGTCAGTCAATTGGGTCAGTATCAATTTTTCCATGGATACTTATTATGTAACTATTGTATCAATTTGAAATATTTTATTTGTGAAATTCTGAAATTATGTATTGGCCTTGCCAAATAGATACCCTATTTATTTGATGCATGTGCCATATTTAAAACTAATTTATTCCCTAGAGGTGTCCCTATTTTATATTTTTTCAAAAAAAATATCTATCTATTTTTCATGTTTTGAGGTGTACAATTTCATTTTCACAAACTAGATTTTGCAAGTTGATTTTGAAACATTCTAATGGCCCAACCTATGTTTTCATAATAAAAATCTTTTATCCAAAATTTGTTATCCAAAATAAAATCTACCAGCCCCGAGTGTTGAAATAGTTGATTTGAACAGTATTACACACATGTGACAGAGAAATTTAATATGTTTATATGTTTATGAAAAAAATACTGTCATAATACTTCTTTAAGATTTAGACAACCAACCTACCAATAACAGTCAAGTTTTATTGATTCCTTTTCAAAGCTCATTTGTCCCTGCCTTTTCTTCAGATTATTTTACATGGTATATTATGTATACATATTAATTTTGTGTGACCTTATCATTTCATTCTCATCATAATGGACAAGCTGGTGTTATGCAATGATATTTTCTGTGATTGATATATCATTCGTTGTGATGCTGTTTTTTTTATCAAACAGTGACACAGAATGTAGATGCCACTCAGAAACAACAATCAGAAGAATATGGCATCAGTGCCTTCCCCACATTCAGTGTATGACATGCAGGACATATTTTGCAAGAATGTCAATCTTTTAGGAATTGCATACAGAAGGTAAAAAAACTGAATTGGGAACTGTATGTACAAATGTACAGCGAATCTACTGAATTTGAAAACAGAAGACCTAGCTTTCTTTGCCAATGCTCAATACATTGTATCTTTCTTTAAAACAGGGATATATGTTCCTCATAAATACAATATTTAGTTGCTCGAAATATGTGTCTCTGCTTTAAAAACTTTATTTGGGACTTTAATTTCCTGAGACTGTTCGGATGTACCATTTAAATAGCTTCCCAACCTCCAATCCTGACAAAATACATGTAAGTTGTTAATATCTTTTTGAGTGTGTGCCTTAGGGAGGGGGCATAGGGGTTGCGATGGGGTCATCTTCCCCCCTGAACTCCATCGTTTCTGATTGTACAGTGTTGTTTTTTAGTCCTATGAATGTGCTGAGAATGCATTTTGTTTATAAAACTGTTTTTCTTCACAATAAAGCTGTATATTTTTATATATTGTGTTGCATAGATGATCACCAAACCTTGTATGTACCAGATATATATCAATTGCTTTTAATGCATATAATTTCTGTTGATATATATACACTAGATGGTGAAGCCTGTAGTTGACGGGGAGGAGACTGATGTGAGACTAGTAATGAGAGGGAAAGTCATTCCTGAAGGTCTTCAAGTGGTGTTAGAGGCTAAAGGAGTGTCACCAACACCTGCTACCTCTAAAAAAGAATAATTCCAATGACCTTCTCTGCCTATCTCTAGATGTAATTAAGCTCATATTGGTGATCTATCCAAACAAAGGAATGGTCACATACTGTTTTTTTAATCTACTTGTTAGGCTAATAGTGCATTTAAGTGACTATTCAGTCCATTTGTACTGGCCTAAGGACGGTCTTTCTGTGGATGTACAAGTGTTTTAGGTTTTTCATCATGTCAAAGTGTTTACTGGATGTAGAAAGTGATGCCAAAATGTGTAGTGTTATGCAATGAGTATTGAAATTTTCCTTGGCCAATCAAATGATTGGAAAATGAACAAAACAGAACTTGTTATTTATTATCTACAAAACAAAAACAGTATTGAATATAGGAATAACATATTCTGTGCCTTAACTAAAATGCCTGTTTTGTTTTCTGAAAATGATGTTTAACATTTTTTGAGAAAAACAATCACTAAATTAAAACAGCAAGATTTTGACGGTTTTCATTCAAATGAAAAAATGGTACTGTTGGAACAGTATACCAGCATTTTCAACTGAAATAGAATAGTCAAATACTTATTACACAGTTAATTTCTGTACTGTACTGAGTGGTTGGTTGGTGAAGTGGATAGCGCACTTGCCTTTCACCAAGGCGGCCGATTCCCCAATCGGACGTGAAAAGGTATGGTGTCACCTGCCGGGTAATCAGTTTCCTCTAAGAAATAATCTCTTCAATACATTAAAAACTCTTTGAGCTGGGCATGACTGACATTCAAAGTGTCGACGAAAAAGACAGTGACCGAGCTTGCATCACTTAATTTCATGTACGGTCATTCCAAAACTCGCACAAAATAATTTCATGTATGTCATGGTCATTTCAAAGTGGTGAGCGACGTCAGAAGTCATATAACATACTTCTATGTATGACGTATCTTTAAAGTGGCGTAAAATCGTCAAATATTGAGGGACTGCCATAATTCTTATATCATATTGATCAGGAATGTCTCTAGATTTCGAAATCATAAAAACCACAACTTTTTTTACTACTTAAGGACCCTAACAGCTGGTGGCTCATGTACTGACCTCGGAGAAGTAGGATGACGAGAAAGAGCTGTCTGGATTCCATGATAGTGGTGACGGTCGGATCTGTCAAAGTCAAAGAACACTGGTTAAGAATCAGCATTTATATTAAGTTAGATGTATCATAGTGTACTCCTGTATGAAATAGTGTAAATGATCAATTGAAATCAATTCATATTGCTGCTGATTAAGATCTTATCATCTGCGTTCAGAAAAACAAAAATTGACAAAATATCCCCGATAAGCAAATGACGCATTTAATTACATTTCATTTGCGTGTCGATGCGTCTGAAATAATTACTTGCCGTGGAGATTTTAACTCAACGCTGGGATACACCCCGATAACAACTACTGATTAGGATTAGTAAACCTCCGATTTTGATTGAGGACATGCATATGCATGTGATTATCATTGTCGAGATGACAGGAGTAACACAGAGGAGATCTGGTACACTTTTACTTGTTAACTAAATATAGCCATAGTTATGTGAGCATATTGTGATACAGTTTTGTTGCATGGTGACGACTCAAATCTCCACCATTTGCTTGTTTAAAAAAATGTCCGTTTCTTCCCACAACACCAAGGAGAAAACTAGCACACACTGGCGCGGTAAAACCTTTTAAAGTGAAATGTTTTTGAATTAATTCCAAGTCGTTAACTACACTCAGAAGGGAAATCAACCCAGGCAGGTATTCCTTTCTACTCATAAAATGTTAACAGAGAATATTTGAATAACACGACTGTCCTTAACATATGACACAAAGGAGCAGTCCGCAGTTTCATACAATGGCAACACAGATTTTAATGGTCTATTTTGCCCATGAAACGAGAGTCATTTAATTTAACTAATAGTATCACAAATCATAGACATTCAGAGTAAAGATGTTTGCTTTATCATTTATGTTACATGCCATTCGGAAGCAAATATATGCATTTATCCATTTATTTCAGTTCAACAGACCCTGACGTCAAATAAAAGAATTGATAACAACATACAGTATAACATTATTATAATATAGTTATATAGATATAAGCAATAACAACAATATATGGTGAAAATACTGGCACACAATATCTAAACTATAGGTATCAATCTAAAGGTTAACATATCTTTAGCTTCGAATAAAAAGACTGAATTTACGAACATTAAGTCTGCTCAATGACCTGTGAAATAAAGTTTTCAGATTATGTCTAAGATGTCGTCCAGGTACCGGATAAGAAACAGAATTAATCAGATGAAAACAGTCAAAGAGGCTATGGACACATTTAAAAAGGTTAACAATGTCTGAATAGTTCACATAATACACATCTGGTATCGAAGCCCTCATAGAGAAACACGCACCTCACAGACCTAGGTGATAATGGTGAGACAGAATGCCCCGTGGTATAATGAAATTTCCGCGTAGGAAAACAGAATTGATGAAAAGCAGAGAGACAGTGGAAAAGGACACAATTATCCGTTCACCAACAGATTTATAGGGAACAATGTCGGCTAGTTGGTTCACTCTCATTCAGTCAAAGAAGGCTTATTATTCGGCAAGAATCGAAGAATATGATAAAGACCATAGACTGCTTTTTAGACTCACCAAAAACCTAATGGGTCAGAAAGGTGAAATCATCCTGCCAAACATTTACTTGGTTATCAAACCACAGGACACTTAGGATACAATTTCAAAAAATTTGGAAGCTTGTCTGACATATATCAGTACCTGGATGAACGCCAACATGCTAAAGCTTAATCAGGAAAAGATGGAACTAATCGTCTTTTCCCCAAAGTGTCAGCAAACAATAGCCCTCCAGCTCAAGGTCGACGCCAAATCTATTGAGACTGTCCCAGCTGTTAAAAACCTAAGGGTATAATTTGATATTTCACTGAACATGGAGAAACAAGTGAACGCTATTGCTAAACCCTGTTACTACCGGATCAGGAATATTGGCTTTAATCGGCAGTTTATAACTACAGATGCATGCAATAGTTTGGTGCATTCACTTGTTACCTCTCGGTTGGATTATATTAACGCCCTGCTCTGTGGTATATCTGACAAACTAACTAGTCGTCTGCAGATCTAGAGAGTCCAGAACACTGCAGCACTGCTGATTACTCGTACTCGAAAGAGAAAGTACATCACACCTGTGCTATATTCATTGCACTGGTTACCTGTACGATACAGGTCGCAGTACAAAAGTTTGGTGTACACATACAAGACACTGAATGGAACAGCTTCCCAGTACCTACAGGAGCTATATAAAAAATCTGAATGAAAAAAAAATCAAAACTATTGTTACCCTAAATTTTAGGCTCTTTGCAAAAGACGTAATTTAAATACCCCTTCATTTATTCATTTATGTGCACATTGCGATGATTATCTGCTTGCTTAATTGATAAAAGTGACTAAGCCTTTTATTATAACTAATTATATATAATACTATTATCCATATGGTGTAAAGCGCTTTAGAGTAATTTTACAAATTATACAGGGCGCTATATAAATGTTCTTTTGATGGCAGTACCTGTATTTATCTATTTATCTATTATTCTTATACTTTTAATTCCACTAAATATCCTTAACATAAAGACGTTTTCAAAAGACAATTTGCGCGAGATATACCGTATATAAAATAATATGCAAGTCATTTCTAACAAAGGACACCTTTCTTTGGCCAAAGGAACTAAGGACACGCGTTTTTACACAACATGAAGTTACTAAAACAGATGTGAAATCATTGCTACATGACAATTCCTTTTTTTATTATAAAGTATAACAATATCTAATCGTAACAGGAACCATTACACCATAAGGTGCCGAAACTAACCTAGTAGTCGCAAGTGATGCATCAGAAAATGATCTCAATGCCATAATACTAGGGTTGTTAAATCGGTCTTATTTTTGTAACCGGTTACTCTTCTACCGATCGAGTAACCGGTTAATCGGTCAATTTGGTAGTCAAATAATAAACAGCAACAAATACATTATATATTTGGAAAATGTTCTATCTAAAACGTATTTACACCACAAACATACATGTGTATATTGATTAGCATGATAGTTATCATTGGTGGTAGTGTAAAGATGATAAAACAGTTTATCATATGATGTTTTCACAGTTTCCGTTCGAATAATTTTCCTATCCCTCGGACGTGCATTAAATCTCGAGTCCACATGCAATGGCCTCTTGATTGTATCCACGTGCTCGCGATAAAAAATGTTTACATAAAAAAACACCTGAACACTCAGTTTGATAAATTGTTAATACAAAATGAATAGTTCCCTAAAGTTTATTAACGAATAGTTTTGTACCGTCTAAAGCCTGGATCAAACTAGCTGAACATCAAGATACTAACGAGCAGGATTTATAATGTTTAAGAGTTGCTGACTCGCCTATCAGAAGCAGTAATAAATTAACTTTTTTGCAATAAATGCTTTTATTATCTTTGTGTTACAGTATTTAGTTTATCTCCTTCATTAACGTGTAGCTTGTGGTTGTATTTACTACTCATAGTTATTGAATAGAGGGATTCTTGTTACAACTGTAACAAGTAAAATATCGTCTGGGATGGGTGTTGCAGTGTACAACTGTATGTGATGCTACATACATTATATTGACTATATGTTGTACTGTGGATTATTCCTACTAGATAGCGGGCTTTATCAAATGTTCTTTAATTATTCATGTCAAGATGGTTTCCAATTAACGTCAATAGCTTGGTCTACTAGTTTTACACTCAACCGAATGAGTTTTAGAGTAATGTTCTCTTGCAAAGTCGGCAGGAACCGGCTGGTATTTTATCAGGGTAACATCATTTTCCTCCTCCAGGAAAGAACTCGTCACTAGTTTTCCAGGGATCATGGCTATTCTGGTGAAAGTATCACCGAGTATTTTATGTCAATATTTCATGGGTCCCTACGTGGCCGCCAATGTAACAGAGGTCATTATTGTTTCAATGCCTTCACTAGGAGTCGAACCCATGACCTCTTTTTTACTAGTCTTACTCTCTACCGAATGAGCTGAAGAAAATTTCTTCTCAGCCGAGTCGGTAGAAAAGGGTTAGTATTTTCTAAGGCTGGCGTGTACATTATTACTCCAGACTGCACTGTAAAGGGTTGATGCATATGATTAAAGATTAGAGATTAGAAATTAGATTAATGTGAGTTAAATAATGTTTTTTCTTGTTAAAGGAATCAGTGAGTGAGCCTTATAAACCTTCTTTTTTTTTTGAAGAATGAGGTTTTCGGTTTCAACAGTGTTCGGAAGCACTTTTTTTCTCCCATTTGAATAATTGGTGTTCATGTTGTAAAAAATTGTAAACTTAAGGTCAAAATAAACATATTATATATAAGGATGAATTTATCTTTTGTGCCAAAGTTTTGAAAATTCATGCTTGCAGCTTAAAAGATAAATTAAATAAAGAGCAGATGAGGTCTTGCATGGTGATATTACTGAAATACAACTTATTGAGTTGTCCTGTACACGCTGTTTCGTCATGTAAGTCATGAACTGCATTTGTTTTCAATTTCATGCTGGAATAAACTTCATGATACAAATGTAAATATGTATGTAACTGACTTGCGTTCATACTGCCATGAACATTGAACAAACCTCCTTCAATCCTTAGATTTACATTCTAAATTGTTAGTTATTATAATTGACCTAAATACATGTATAACCTTATATTGTCGATTGTGAAGTGTCTGTGTCGTGAGTGCAAACGATATTTATGGAACAGCCCAACGTCACCCAAATACATGTACTTACTTCTAACGGTTGTCTTATGCTGTTTCCATGTTATTTGAGGCGGGAGGAGAAGCTTCAAAATGATGCTGATCAAACTGCGTTCACATTTCTATGAACGCAATTTCTTCGTGTAATGCTTATAAAGGAACTTGCAGTGGAAATGTAAATATATATAAGTAAGCTCAGTGCCTGTCAAATTGCTTTTAACAATATCGAGCCACTTCAAATCTTCTTCCTACTGCATTGTCATCAGTTTACTTTAGAAATTAACAATCTTTTTTTATTTATTTCAACATTTTATTGGAATCAACTTTATATTTGAGTTTTAAAATTCAATATTTTGATGGAGTATACCATGCATATATTTATATCTTCACCTCCCTTTATCTGTCAGTTTAATTCCACCCATTACATAAATTTTGTTATAAACCCACGATTATTAACACCAACTGATTGACTGTAGATTTCAATACTTTTACACGTGACTTCTTAACTAGAACATAATGTTCTCGGGTCCATCGACCAAAAAGACCTCATATACAGGGAAATATCTGAATTCTAACTCTTATGATCATAAGTCGTTTTTGAGAAACTTTGGCGCCATCTACATAACCTTCAAGATAAGCAAGTCATAGGTACATTTAAAAATAAAATAAAAACAGACATGGTAGGCACAATGTACACATACATGTCACATTCTAACAGGTCCAGAATTGTGCAGAGCTCCAGGTGTCAGTACTCGACCATATGTAGCTTTTGTTTACCCAGATATTTGCTTACAACCTGCATCGTTACCATAGCGTCAAGACTCGACCATCTAACCATGCAGTTACTTTACTTTAGAAATGTGTTAATATCTCACGAGCTGTCTTTAGACTCCACGATAACGCAGCCTTTCAGTATTTCGTTTCACCTGGCTGAACAGGAACATATATACTTGTTTTAAGTGTGCTTTATAAGGTGTACGTTGTGCTAAGGTGGTGATTATGCAGCTCACAGAGGTAAAATAAGCGTGCCAAGGGAAATGGTTTATCAAAATCTGGATGTTGCAATGATTAATTTTCGTCATCGTGATATTTTATAGTGTTTACATTTGGCTCTTTCACCCAGGTGAAAATCAATCAAACTACATCCGTATAAAAATATCCCTTAACTCGGTAATGGTTTTTATCATAAATTATATAGATTTCATTCAAGAAACATAAGATTACATTACATGTCTGGAGTTTATATTCTTCGACTTTAGATTTAGTAATATTGGTAGTAGTAGTAGTGGTGGTAGTAAAGGTAGGTCTAGCGTAGATACTAAACCATGACTTTGCTGTGTTTAATTTTGGCTCATTTACTCCAAGCGCCAAATAAACCAAAATATAAGTAGATTAAGAAAAGCTCCTTTAACATGATTTAATTTGTAATGCTTTTCTTTTGTTTCAGATCTAACACTGCCAAACCTACGATGTGTCATATTGGTGACAATTTTGTTTACATCCAGCTTCATCATATACAACTTCCAAGTAATTATGGTCACAGAATCAAAATACATGGCCTCAAACAGCAGAACAGGGACGACGTTAACTTGTTCAAACTATTCAGATAAATGTGTAACATTCGGAAGTGCTGTTCCAGTCGATATAAAACGTTATCTATGCCCAAACTTTGAAGGACGTCTTGGGAATATAATGTTTATATATGCATCAACGTATGGCCTCGCGTTCGATCATAACTTCACAGTTGTAGTGTCTCGAAGGAATGAATTATATGAAGGATTTGAGAATATACCTGTGCAAAACTTAGACGGAAAATGTACAGGCGATGCACAATTTATACAGGAAAAATTCCCGAGAATATATGAAAAGTTTAATTTCTCCATAAAACATTCTGTGTACCGTATAAAAGGATTTTTACAGTCTTGGAAGTATTTTAAACGTTCTTTTGCTGATATCAAGCAACAATTTGTATTCAAGCAATCGATACGAACTAAAGTGAGAAAGACTTTACTAGGACTTGTTCTAAGTATGTTTCCGAATAAAACTGTTACAACTGTAGGAATACATGTTCGTCGAGGGGATTTCGTTAGAGTACACCTTGTTGTTCCCAAGACAGAATACTTTGATAGAGCAAAACAGTATTTTCTTAATAAATATCAAAATGTTCTTTTCATCGTTGCAACGTCACCGATTGAAGAAGACCGGAAGTGGTGTAAAGATAATATAATGAATGGTAATGGAAAAGTGGTATTTTCCGGATTCAATGACAGATATGAAGATATGGCAATTTTGACTATGACAGATCACGTGATTACCTCTGTCGGAACGTTTGGTTGGTGGTCGGCGTTTCTTAACAACGGAACAGTAATATATTACGATTGGATTCCTAAGGACCATCATAGATTTAACAGAAATGATTATGTCATACCTTCCTGGATTGGTTTAAAACCAAACACGTGATCCCAGTGCTTTCTTGGACAGTTTATATTTTGTTGATGTTTATGTACCGTTTGGTTTTGAGCTGCTGTCAACAGAAATCCACTTTTTTATAAACCAACTTTGACATCTTTCGAAATATGAGTTATGTATTCATCCAAAATCTCATATTTGGTTCCATTTCGTCCACACAGTCCTCACCTTTGCAAAATTCAAAATCTTCAACCTAACGATGAAGATTCTTACTAAAATGCATGTGAACTCATTGTAATTTTATCATACAATATAATATAATAACTGATATACTTGTTAAGGTGTCGCTTATTAATAAACGTTTAATTTGCAAGCATGCAGACAGATCCCATATTAGATCAAAGGTAAATTATCAAAATTTGATTACACCTTCTTATCGGTAATCTTGAATGGAGAGGAAAGTATTTTCAAACAAAAAGTATCTGCTATGCTGAATAATACATTTGCTTTATCCCTTTAAAATACTTCCAAGACTCTTTATCCTATAAACCCTCATTTTTATAATAAAATGCGTGAATATCGTCTGTTGTGCGCGATTTTAGTGAGAAAATTCAAAAAAAAAAAAATCAACACCACCTCCAAAATATTTTCATCAAAGATATATCACAGCTATATATCTTGGATTATACACGGATATCTCAAGAGATGATACGAAAGAAATTTTGTGCACATAAATTGTGGGGAAAACGCAAGATTTCAACTGCCCTCAACTCCAAAGTGT
>JAUMHH010157497.1:8054-18160 GCA_032359455.1 Chlamys rubida | reverse complement strand
TTGGATGATTGATTACATACACTCAGGAGACAGTACCCCTCCCCAGTTAACCTGTCCGCCAGACCAAAACAGAAACGGTGATCCTTTCCAAACTCACGCAAAGGCTACTTGGGTCACGCCCACCGCATTGGACAGTCGTGATGGTACCGTCACGTAAGTAAAACACAATTTTAAGATGTTATCTTTTCAAATGTAAATCGTCCAAGAAAAAGAAAAAGAACGACTTCCTCGAGATGATAATTCTGAACGCCTTTTCTTTTTTTAAATGTTAAAAAAAGAAAACAAAGAACATAACTCCAATAAAAGCGAAAGAACAAAATGAAACGTTTGTAAACTACATGTAAACTGTTTGCTGGAAGCATGTGTTCAGCCAGGCGTATGAAGGTTAAATTTACAGATATTAGTATTCCTCATCCATTGCTTTTACGATGCTATTACATCTAGTCACTTCACTTATATGCAATTAATATAAGAACATAGCAAGATATGTTATGTTTTTTTTTGTTACAGATTTCTTCATAAGAATTGTTTTTACTTATCATGAACATGATTTGAAATATGCAGCCACTATGGTAATAAACCGTAAACGTAAATAAATTAATATTCTGCGTGATTACATCAAAGATTATCAATAAGGGTTGGATTATTATTTTTCTTTAGTTAGAATAGTCTGACTGATACACATGTGTAAACAATCCAACACTTCTCATTATAAAATTGCAGTGTCCACCAGTCGACATCCCGTAGATCTGGATTTCCTATATCAGAACCCGGAGCGTCGATTGGTTTCTACGCAAAGGACAAAAGTGGCAACATGGCAAAATGCAGTTTCCGTATAAATGTCAAAGGTACATTTTTACTTTCATTAAGAAAACATGCAAGTAAAAGTTAGGAATGGTATATTAATGTAAAAAATGAATGTATTTTGAGCAAAACATTACGCTGATAATTATTCCTTTTCGAAATATAAGTTAGATAAGAATAGAATATTGAATAGAACACTAAGTGATGTCTTCAGAGTAGGCTTTTACTCTACATAGCTAATGTTGTGTTTTGTGTAAAGTTGAAGTATAAAATCATTAAAACTGTATGATTTATGATGATTGTAATATTTCTAGCTTTAGTATTAAAGTTTACGATGTCAGCAAGTCTGGTTTTATATATTTATAGATAGACAATATATATACAATGTATATATAGCACCAGACTACATGACATTGTAAACTTTTCATACATGTATTGAAGCAATAAATATTATTAACATCATATATCATAAAGTTTTAATGATTTAATATCAAACTTGACACAAAACACTACATGAGCAGTGTAGAGTAAACGTGTTTGTCCACGTGTTGACAGTTATACGGTGCCCACGGCTGCAGAGGATGACTGACGGCTACGCGATTTGTCACAGAAGTGATGACATGGTACTCAGTTCCTACTGCAGATTCGGATGTTACGAAGGACATGAGCTAATCGGACCGAGCTATGCCCAATGCAAGTCTACAGGGCGATGGTCGTCATGGACACTTCTACAACCCAGCTGTCAAAGTGAGATAATGTGTAGATTATTCTCAAGAAATTTCAGGAGTTCTTTGAATTTCATTTATTCTACACACCATCGGGGCGGTTTATATGCTAAAGATCAATGGCAGTAATGTATGTTGCACACTTCTATAGGGTTATATAATCATTGCACAAATCAAGCTAACGTTAACGTTAGCAAATGACTGTACATCACTTGCCGGTATTTAGTAAATTCATATAACTCTATGATATTAAACTAAACATATGTTATTTGCTGATCGAAGAACAGAAGTTTTAAATGAAAGTAAAACGTTTACAGTATATCAAATATATAAAACTGTTCTATGTTACATTTTAGAACATTCCTGTGATCCGCTATTACCTTCTTCGCCATTGTTGGGCATCACACGCACAAACGGGGATTTGTTCCGGTCTATTGCCACGTTCTCATGTGTTTCCGGATATGACGTACCAACGGGTGTCAGGCGAGCGGCGGTGTGTGGAGTTGACAAAACATGGAGTTCTACTGTTCCAAACTGCATTGGTAAGTATTGGCTTGTAAAGTTTAGGTTACACGTGGTGTCGAATTAAGAGCTACAGAACGTTTTGCAGTTAACAATTGCGTCAAAATTTGTGTTCAGGGTAGCTGTTAATCGGTTGATGGAATTGGTTTAAATATATCATTTCATCTATATGTACAGTGTCCCACTATTTTGCTACTTCAAACAGGCTATATTTTCTAGAAGATCTATTGACGAAACAAATATCATGACTGGCAACGCAACTGATAAGCTCTCTGCTTAAATTGTGTTTTCAGGGACACTCTGCGTTTCAAATATAAAGACATGAACACGATGTTAATTTGAATTTAAGGCAGGCTGCACAAATCTAATATAGTGTCGAATTGCTTAGTTTCAGTTATTGTCGATATATACATGTACGTCTGACATTCTGTTTTATAAATGTAGACATTGAACCACCAAGCTTTAAACCGTTTCCGTCTTCAAAGACGTTCTATATTGCACGGAACGAAAACACTGTGGCAGTATACTGGCAGGTACCGGAAGTAGAGGATAACTCTGGGGACACTTTAGCAGCAGTACAGAGTGCTGGGCCCAACCAAGGCGACGCCCTCGCAGTTGGAACGTACACTGTAACATATACGGCAACGGACAGTGAAGGCAATATAGCCAGGCCTCTCAATTTCAAAATCACCGTCAAAGGTAATGTATATCTTGAAAATGTAGACATAGAGTTGCCATTTGCATGTTAAACGAAACGTTTTATGTTTTGATCTTGATGTGATAGGACTCATTTTCCCGATGTTGTAGCTTAGAAATTATTTCAAAATATGACCAAGGTATCATTTGTTTTAGAGGTTTTGGATGAAATAACAATGATTGATGTGGTGTTATGATTTACATTATAATTACATAGTATTTTGATTTTTTGACAGAAATCAGGTGTTTCCATGTGTATCCAACTCCATATACAACTGTTATCTGTACGGGGAATCGCTTGGGATCTACGTGTAGATTTAACTGTGCAGATGGGGCTAACCTTAACGCTTCCTCGAGTGTGACCAGTTGTGATAGAGAGGGTAGTCCTCCGTACGGAGTGTGGGACTGGGGAACACAGCAACCATTCTGTGAATGTAAGTACGCTTATTTCGTATACAAATTATGTATAACTCAGTACAGACGCACTATATCATGTAAGTAAATTTAGAAAGCGACCTGTTCTTAAAAGCAACTATACTTGTATTCGAAAACAATCATGATAATAATATTCCGTGTGAAAACATTAGTTAAAACTTTACATTGTTTCTGTATTGTTTATAATTTGTTTTAACTACTGTTTGCTTTTGATGAACCTCTTTTAGAATAAAAAAAATAACAAGAAAAGCACAGGAAGTAGTAAACTAGTGAATGTTAGTTCTGCTGATTGCTGTAAATTACAGTTAATATCACAAACACTTGAGTCAGGATCAAACTGAAATGAAGTATTATTCAATATCATGTTAAATATTCGTGGACCTGATTTTGGTTCGACCTGAGGATATTGTAAGTCATAATGTAGCAACATATTCATATATCTCAATTTAAAATATCAATCTTTTATAAAAAAAAAAAAAAAAAAAATATTCATTACGACGAAGTTTAGAATGAAAGAAAAGTCTAGCTAACACTATCTCATGTGTAACCGTTTAATCACGTAGCTAGTTTACTTCATTTAAAGGACCTACCAATTCCTACACAAACCTTATATGTACCACATGCTTTATATTTAGTACCAAAAAATTGCCAGCTTCCTTCAGCGCCTGACAATGGCGCACTGGCATGCGACTACTGGTTAGCTGGGCGCTTCTGTCAGCCGCAGTGTCAGGTGGGATACGATATTTCCGCTAGAAGTACTTACACTGACCTTCTCATCTGTAATGATGACGGAAGTCATAACTGGCAACTACCTCTCCCAAACTGTATGCGTGAGTATTTCAAATGTTTATAGCTTACTCACAACATTGCATCGTTGCATACGGCCATTTAAAAGACCAATCAGGCTATCAAAGTTAGACATAAATAATTATAATATTATAAGTTATATTTCTTTTCGTAATGATGAATTGGTAGAATGTTAAAACATGTTCTTCTTACAGAAGTTGTATAAAACATCGGTTCTAAACTCAACTCTATACACGATTGTTTAGTTTCAACAACACTTTATATACATTAGGATTTTCACCTGTTTGGCCTCCTAGAAGCACATATGTCCATATGTCATTGGACGAAAGATGAACAGTGGTATGGTGTAATGTTTTTCATTTCCACAATACTGTTTCTGTTACCACATTACAATGTGTGTAACTACGTTCATCTTCCATATAATATCTATACTTTCACATATCTAAACATATGTGCTTATTTGCACAAATATCTTACAAGTGTATTCTGCATCGCAAATATTTTCAGTATTGAAAATGTGTTGAGTACCAGAAACACATTAGGAAAATTGTTATTTCATTTTACATGTACCATGACAATTTGTTTTATAGCGTCATCGTCATCTGGCGGAACAAGAAGAACTGTTGTAGTTTTCTTCACAGGGAGCTGTAGTGACGAGACCACACAAATAGAAATCAAACAAAACTTTATAAAGAAGCTGGAATCTACTTCTTTCAGTCATGGTTGCGGCAGTTCTCCCAAGTGTAGTTGGAGAAACGTACAGGTAGGTTAAATGATGTGTAGCTTGATCATGGAGCTAATAGGAAAGCTGAATGAAAAGTTGCTGGACCAATCATTGTAATGGTAAGCTACACAAAATTCATCCAGACAAAAAACATCTGAAAGAAGCAGTTTCTCTTAAGATATACAGTATCTACAACTGTAGAGTGTTGTTTCTCGAACTTAAGTTGTACAAATTACCAGAAGTTTTATTAGAACATCTGCAGTGTTAAGCTGGAACGGTTTATAGGTAAGCTCTAATATGTCCACCTGGGCTCTGTATATTTCTTGGATAATTGTACATTCAGGTAAGAAATTGCGAATATAGGTTTGTATATTCAGACCAATTCACATGCTTTTTTAATTGCTTTATTCTTTTCACAGCTAATATCAAGCAATTGAATTTTAAGGCAAACCAATGCATTAAAATTACACATGACGTACCTACAATACACATATATATCACCGACGTCAGCTCAGCGGTAAACTAATGACAGGAACATATAAAAATGTGCAAGAGCTCAAACGAAAGTATCGATTGAATATCTTGCGTAATTTATTTAGCAAGCTTGGAATTCGTTCTGAATACAATTTGTACAATGTACGTGAAATATATTATATGTAATATATTGCAGGTAATATGCGGCAATGAAAATGGAAAGCGATCGACAGGCATCTCAATCTCTTTTGAGATTGCGATGAACTCAACAGCTATGAGCGAAGAGGAGTACTACAATCAATACATGGAATACGCATCGCTTATTGAGACGTTGAAGGTAGATGTGGCTTCAGGAACACTCACCTTACAGATGAATGATAATACAACTATGGAGGCTGCTGAAATTTTGATGGGAGATATCGGACTCCAATGTGAAGAAAACACAGTCGCCTCTACGAAAACGTTTTCATGTGGTAATTAACACAAACGAGCATGTCAGACTAAAAAGTCTTAGATTTAAAAACCAGAACTAAATTAGGACAATTTAAACTATTTAAAATAAAAGAAACTAAATCCCCATCATCAGCGCAAGAGGACCTAATGAAAATTTAAATTTCAAGAAAAGATAAAAACAAGACCTGATAAGAACATCACAATCCTACTCCACTCAATGGAAGAGAGCGAGTGTGTCTTATGCTATTTATTGTGATGTATGAGGAGTTTCTGTTAAATAGCAGTTTTTCTCTTTCAGTGGAGTGTCAGAGTGGGAGTTACTATGATGCCACCACCGAAGAGTGTGTTTTATGTCCAGTCAGTCAGTACCAGACAGAGCCCCGGAAAAGTACATGTATCCAGTGTCCATACGGCACGTCTACAGCTACAACAGGCTCCACAAATCAGACCCAATGTCAAGGTAACTGTAAACAATAATCAATTGGAGTTTGATTAATTATTGTCTTAATTACGACGATTTCGAGACAAATTGTTAATGCTACTCACTCTTTACAAATCCTAATGATATCATCTATATTATGTTTTTCCAGCGTCTTGTCCTCCTGGTTCATGGTCTCCCTCCTCCTTACCTCCGTGCACCCCTTGTGACGTAGGGTATTATCAGAGTGAGTTTGGGGCCACAGGCTGCATCGCCTGTCCAGGGAACAAAATCACCAAGACCGATAACTCCTCATTAGAAATGGAATGCGTCGGTGAGTCTATTGCTTTCCTGATATGATAAATAACAATGCAATTGCCAAATGGCCTACAGGTCTATTAAACAGTTTAAAATCACAGGGAATATTGATAAAACTTGAAAACCTGATGTACCACGATATTCGTCATCAAACTTAGTCTTGTATATACATGTACGTGTACATTTATTTGTTTATTTATATTATATAAGTAATAATCATAATTGTGTATAGCTTTTTAGTGATTCTAACAACAAATACCTCGTGCAATTATTTTTTGGTTATGACTTGAAACATGGTGTTGATATACTTTTTTGTGATTATTCTAACTTACGTTCAAGTTCTGTGGTAACATATCCTGCTGAGTACAAAACGACTACTATATAGTATGTATTGGATATAAGATTTAAAAAATCGTTTAATAATTAACACATTATGAAAATCTTATCATGTGTCTGATAATTCAATTAACGTAGTCCTACATATTGTAGGGACGGGTTGTTCATTCGAAAGTTTAAAAATTATAAACATGTGATATAAAACCCTGTCCGTTCTGTTACTTGTTTCCAGATTTCGATGTGTATTTCCCCGACAACCAGACCGCCGGCGTCCTACTCAGTAACAAAGAGGCTGTTCC
This sequence comes from Chlamys rubida, assembly GCA_032359455.1. NCBI lineage: Eukaryota > Metazoa > Mollusca > Bivalvia > Pectinida > Pectinidae > Chlamys > Chlamys rubida. The sequence continues at coordinate 11,149 of JAUMHH010157497.1, read as the reverse complement.
TGTGCTAGGATACACTGCGGTTTGGTGGCAGCAATGCAGTAACGATTGTACAGGAGAGGTTTTTGTACTAAAAAATGAGACAGGGGCAAAATCCTTATCGATGACATTTGCATCGACAATGACAATCAGCGTTGAAGGGTAAATACTATTTACTTACTAACAGCACGCCATGTATGTAACCTGTTCCTTAGTTAGTCCTGTTGGTGATTAGTATAATAATAGGTATTGACATGAGTTTAAATGTACACACTCTTTTGACTTTATTATGATAACACCTGCATAAAATAGGTTTAATAAGCAACTTATATCCTATTGGGCGAATTGTTAGGCTTTCGTCTCTCATAATCGCCCCTGGCAGCTGCAAGCAATTATGATAAACATCATCCTAATAAGTTTGCCAATATGAATTTAACTGATTGATAAGATTTGAATTTAATTTAATTCTTAAATAGATGATTCGTTCAATTCGTCTTGACATCATATTTGTGACATCGTGTTTTAACTAGTGAACTGTCATTATCAGTCCTGGCTTCGAACATTTTCATATTTGTTGGACAGTGTTCCACAATATTACTAATATCTGAGTGATAAATTAATAGTGTGATCTACGATATGCCAGATTGACATCGTCATAGCCTGGTTATACTAACGAGCACCTTACTTTGAGTATGATATCATTATGACAATGCTATCATATTTTTACTATAGACAGACAATTAACAGTGGATTGGCTCCTCCTGACGACAGAGGATGGCATGTTTTCACGTTGAAAAGAAAACACACCTTCTTAGAATGTTTCATGGATATGTCCCTAATAGTTAACATGACCGGACTTGCGGAACAGAGCGTCATTGGTGGTGTGACTCAACTTGGAGGTAAGAAATAATCGTTACACGTACTGAGAGGCTTTTTTTTACACCGAGCAAACAATTTTGTCATTTATGATGTTATTTACTGTATAATTAAATAAAAAGAGAAAAACAGTATTTGTAAATATCACAAGAGAAAAACGCAGTGAGATTTTTATAGGGAACTTAAAACATTGTACAAGGGACATAACCTGGTGTTTCAAAATCGCAAACGGATTAAAAGTTTAGATCAAATCTAAGTAAGACAATGTCATCAACCTAGGAACCGGGATAATGCCAGCGAATCGCAAAGCATACTAATGGACATGATCATTAACATCGAATTCATATACACAAGAATGTTTTCGGGTTCCTCATGGCGCAAATATAACTTGTCCGCAGTCCTCATACATTGGCATCTCTGTTTCTTTATTTGCAAGATTGGCTATCAGTTTCTAAATTTCTCTCAGGGAAATCGTGATATACGGAGCAAGTCCTGGAATACCGAATCACGTAAACATATATGTAAAGGGAAGCAATGATGTTACTCTAATGAAAGCGAAGATCACATTAGGAAATATGGAATAGTCGTCAAATATGTTAACGTTGATTAAGCTTTTGGAGATATTTTACTTCTAATACTAACTTCGATTTCGTCTTTAGGAATTTCTTTCGAAGGAACTATATCCCAGTTCAACATTTTCACCGAATCGATTCCATTGGTAACCGACAAATGTTCGAACGACATGTCTGGCGATGTGATTAGCTGGAGAAGCATCCTCAATGCCACAATGAATGACGCATTCATACAGATCCCCAGTGTGTGTGACGGTATGTACATGTATGATAAACATATCAAATGATTTCAAACATTAACTGAATTTTTTTTTTTCGTAAAAGCTTTACACATATTTTTGCTATTTCTATAAGGTTCTGGTGCCTAGGAGACATATGATATCCAATGGTCTCGGTGTTTATAGAGCCCCACAAAAATATAATCGCTATTAACAGGAATATAATCAATATCAACCTATATTAATCAGTCTTCTTGGCCCGGATGGCAGAGCGCAGGGGGTCTTGATATGAGAGCATTTCAGAGTTCCATAAGAAAAAACCAAGAGGTTGAGCAGGTAACCCATTATTTTTCTGATCGGGGAATTAAACATCAGCCGTCTCTTTGAAAGGCGAGTGTTCTATCCACTGCGCCACCCAACCACCACTTATCATAGGATGGCATCTGCTAAATATGCATATATCAATACCTATATTAATCATATCATTTTTATCCAAAACAGATGTAAATGAATGTGATTCTAGTCCATGTCTACATGGTAACTGCACTGACGACTACAATAGCTACCAATGTGAATGTGAGGTTGGTTTTACCGGAAATGACTGTGATGTTGATATAGACGACTGTGAGATGAATTCCTGTCAAAACAACGCCACCTGTCAGGACAGTGTTAATAATTACACATGCCAATGCTTGCCAAATTTCACAGGAGCACTCTGTGAAATCGCTATGGGTAAGTTGGCCCGCATAAGCCATACATTATGACCATAAGGTTGCGATAGGATCAGAATAGTAGCGTCACAGTCTGAAGATTATGTCGCAAAGTACCAAGTTTCTTCATACCAGAATTAAATCAAATAAAGAAAATGTTTTTGCAAATAAACTCGATTCGTATTTACGTGACGATAGAAGCAGTTAGCTAGACAAATACTATTTCAATAACATGTTTGTATTACATTGCAGTTGACGGCGACTGGAACGAGTACAGCAACTTTACAGAATGCAGCGTGACCTGCGGTAATGGGACACAGACACGCTTTCGAGCTTGTGACAATCCAGCCCCAGACAATGGCGGAGCTGAGTGCTTTGGTTATAGTAACGAGACGAAAGTGTGTGAACAGGAAAGCTGCCCAGGTAACTGACAATGAGCTGTTAAATTCGATAGAAAGCAATTTATATTTATAAGGGTATAAATCTGTATTAATTTTTTTATTGTAAAATTAAATAAACAAAATTGAGGCTACAAATGCTTTTTGTATACGTCATACATACAAAATGTATTTTAATATTTTCATGTTGGCTTTTCAACTCTTAAACATACGTTTAAAATAACTGAAGTACGTTTAATCGTTTTGTTAACTCTCAGTGTGTGGAGAGCTAGTTCCACCAGTCAATGGCTCCCTGAATTGCACCAATGATGGCGTGGATAACGTGTGTGAACTGGAATGTGACGC
>JAUMHH010157486.1:0-18161 GCA_032359455.1 Chlamys rubida | reverse complement strand
TTATCTGCTCTTGAGAGCAGGTATTGATTGTTACGTCATTGGTTTGTGAGAGTAACGTCATCAATTTTTGAGAAAACAATGTAATTTTCTCACACAAACCAATGACGCAACAATCATTCAATACCTGCTCACAAGAGAAGATAACTCTGCAATACGCAAAAAGATTGAATATATCACTGAGAACACGTTCTAGCTTGTAACATTGTGAATTATGTATACTAGGTTCACCTATTACTGATATTTTTTCTTCTATATTGCAGAGAACATCAAATTGCAAAGTTCATGTCCATTAATAGAGTGGATAATGATATATATTAACTCAAATGTGAAACAAATCATTTTTGAGAGAAATTAGTGGGAATAAAACAGGACCACTCCAAAAAGTTCACCTACAGTACAATGGAGAATTCATATACAGAAGAGTTTCTGAAAAAGAAGGCAGCTGTTTGTGGACAGCTACAGAGAGCAGTTGTGAAATTTTGTGAGCAGACATATGCTGGAATTACTCATAGCAATTTGGAAGTGGATGGTATCATCTGCATTTCCTTTTCCAATTCACATGACCAACATGTTGTTAAAATACACGAGAAGCTAGGGAAAGGGAGGAAAAAGATGAATAATACTCCAGAGAATGACAGTGATAGTACAAACGCAAATCTACGCAAGGGAAGTATTAAACCATCACGTGGTAAAAATTCAAACCGAATTTCTGATGAAGCTGTCAGCACCAATTCTCAAGGAGACGGGGATGTTTTGTCCTACAATGAACAGGAAAATGTCTCTCTTCAGTTTGATGTCAATGGACATATGGAGACATTTACTGATGAAAATGTCATCGAAACTGGAGCCAAAGAAGAAAATTTGAGTGGTATAATGACAAATATTCACAATGCCAGAAAACAGTCACCAAATGTGTCACTTCCAACTGATGGAAGTCCGAATAAGAAAAAGAAACAATTTGTAGAGTCAGTAGAAGGAAACTATGTGATAGTGAAAGTTGAGCCAGATGATTTGGATGCTGAAGAGCAGGCAAACTTAAAGGACTCGGACATTGCTCAAAGCTGTTACAGCCAATCTACAAAGACCTCTTCTTTCTCCCCAAAAAGTGGCAGCTACATTCGACACGACTCTGTTGAGAAACTATCTGTTGTGGATGATAGCAATGACACTATGTACATGGTTACTTCAGATTTTCATTCTGGCCCTACCACTACAGAAGAATATCCTTACCAACCATCTATCAATAACTGTAAATCTAGGGACATCAGAAGCAATTTCATTCAAGGAGATTCTTGCGTCCAATTTGCCACCAACTCTCATACTACATCTACACCAGATGTGTCGGACCTGAATCAGCATGCAGACGTGAACAATCTGACAAGAAACAGTTATCCTCAGGATTCTATAGTCCTAGATACCTACAGTACAAAACAGACAAACAATAAGCTAAACAGAAGAAGCACAGGGTCAATAAAACAATCACCAAAAAATGAGGATTTTGATCCAAACGTTTTTCAAAATTTCAGTTTACCATTAGCTCCACTAGACCCGATGCCCGTCCCTCATCCTGTCGGTTTGTCGTCAGCAAATATGGGTTCTAGCTTCAATTCTGAAACACAACTGAAAACAAGTCTTTCGTCACAGTATTATAATTACAGCAACAACACTTATTCAAGCAGCTTCAGTGTTTCTAGTTCTAGTCAGCTTCCTGGACCTAAGCCAAAATTGTCTTCGTCAATTAGACCTCACAGTAGCTATAGTAATAGAGGGAGAAGCAGTGCCTTAGCACATGCCAAACGCGCGAGTGCTGTAGCGATGTCCTTTTCCACAAAACACATGAAGAGAATTCAGAAATCATCAGTGCCTAATTTTGATTTAACCTCCAAAACACAATTTGCTTGCCCACCTTCTGACAGTTTTATCCCCAATACTAGTGATAGTAAGCACAAGATGGGTTTGATGGATCCTAGTGGGCAAGACAAACTATTCTTCTGTAGATATTGTGGTAAAGGATTCACCATGAAATGTACACGAAGTCGCCATGAAAAGACAATCTGTTCCCCAGCTGGGACTGGCTCGTACCGATGTGAACTTTGTACTAAGTCGTTCACACGGTCAGACAGCAGGTACAGGCATATGTTTAAAGCTCATGGCATCCAATCCTGATGTAGTACCTACTGCTTCACTGATGAAGATCCTGAATACAGGCTTATATTGCATCACTAGATAAACTGCCTACCGTATTTCGGGATATTTTTATGAAGGTTAATTTTTGTGAATTTCTTCATAAAAGATGCAGTTAAGTTTTTACCCCTCTATGTTTTGTGAATCAGGACAATGTGCAAAGATAAGACTACCGTACAAATATCACAGTTTAATTTTTTTGTGAGAGAGTTCAGGGAACGTCTGTCAGAGGTGTGCCATGTTCGGCAACATATTTTTCTATTTTAGCCCGCATCTGTGGTGACAAGATGGTGATCTGTCCTCACAATGTTTTAGACGAAATATGTTCCTGTATTGGCTCATTTTACGCAGTCACAAATAAGGTTTTTAACTGTAATATTGTCGTCAAGATCATTTGAGGGTCTGCATGTTTAAAAAAAAAGATAAAATTGACATGTTGGCTCAAAGTCTAAAATTTGAAAAGGTATTACAAACTGGTCCCCAAAATTGCATGTTCGGCCCTTTTTATACAACTACACACTCAAGAGTATGTGTAGGTGTTAGTATTGAATCAGCAATATTTTCATTTTTCCCATCTAATGAAATCTTTAGTACTGCAGATTTGCCTATATTTTTCAGGTAACCATAATTACCTATCTACCCTACACTAGAACCTTCCAGGCTAAGACGCAAAAATACGCAAAAATATAACCACAGTAAAAACATCCTGATTTATGGTATTCATTTGCACCAAGTTCAAATAAATTTATCAGTTTTGCTAACAACTTGAGTGCCATGTGGTTTTAAATGCGATTTTATTGTATACATTTATTGACTGAAAATGATTATGCAAATCACACAAATGTTTACATGCGCTAGGGAAAGGTAAATTAATGCTCACCAAGTTATTAAAGTTTTTTTACAAAAACTAAGCCAGACCTGCCACAGCCTAAACGTTTGCTTAGAGAAATATTTATCAGATCAATATTTTATCAAATAAGTACACGAAAATATTGTATGCGTCTCAAGATAAGAAATTCAAAAAGAACAAATGTATAATACACTTTTACATTTGTGATTTTTGTGTGTACAGTCATGAGAAATTAGTGTTAAGTTGTGTGCACGTTAATTGGAAGTATATAGATCGCCTTCTATATACTTGGTTTTTGGAGATGTAATTGTTAACAGTGGAAGTGACACATCATGTATATGTAGCATTTTTGATACCTATTTTAAATTTCAGACACATTATTTCCCCAATAACTGCTGTTTAATCGCTGGCAGCACATGGAGTATTTCATGGTAATTCAATCCTTTTTATTTTACTTCTGTATGATATCAAATGGAGACATGATGACCTTTTATCATGGAAGGGATATATAGTCATCGCTTATTCAGTATGGTTTATGTATGTGTCTGTTGACAAAATAGTTGATGTGCACATCTGTTGTGGGATTCAATCTGTTGTGGGATTCATGCAACATAGATTTTTGTTCGCTGTGTTTTGTACACAATTGTACACATCTGTTGACATACAAAAATATACACACGCAGTATATCCATCTGTTGACATACAAAAATATACACACGCAGTATATCCATCTGTTGACAATGTAAACATTTGCTGACAATATTAAACTGTTGACTTAAAAACAATTAATGTGCCTTATATTTAGATGTTACTGCATTTTAATGTTGAGAAATCATGTTTGATTTCTTCATTTGTTCACTACAAATAACAGTTGTATCAACATATACACTGTATAGCATTATTGACAATTTGTCAACACAATAGACCAATTGACAATTTGTCAACACATGTACAATAGAGACATGTTGTCAATTTGTCAACACATGTACAATAGAGACTTGTTGTCAATTTGTCAACACAATAGAGACTTGTTGTCAATTTGTCAACACACGTACAATAGAGACTTGTTGTCAATTTGTCAACACATGTACAATAGAGACTTGTTGTCAATTTGTCAACACCTTAACAGTAAAACTTGATAATTTATCAAATATGTACATGTACTGTAAATCCATGTTGACAGTGGAGTTGGTTAACATGTTCTGCAGTGATTTTTGGTCAACATATCTGTACTGTTCCTGTGTTGACATATATAGGTATGCTCGATAGAATGGTGTTAAGCACACAGTGACTTAGACAATCCGACTGTTTTGACTGTCAACATGTGGTTTTGATGAAAGTTTCATTTTGTTTCTCCATTCATATGTTTTATATTAATTTTCATTTGGTAAATTGTCATGTGATATTGATTTATTAAATTGTGGAATCATTAATATTAATCCCATTGTGTTGAGTCAGTGGCAAGTATCAGATATATACTGAACAATTTACATATTTTGTAAAACTATGACAATCTTTCACTAATTATCATCCTTGATAATATTCACACCTGAACTATTGATTGATGTAAGTGATACTTGATGCATATTATTACTGAATTTGGATACAAATGAAAATAGATCAAAATGTGAATTGAAATTAACTTCTTCCCATGTAAATGATAAATTTGTCACAGCTGTAGATAGATTGCTCACTATAGCTACTGATCATGAGAAGGTTGTTTTGTGTTTTCTGGGTTCTCTTTTTGCAATTACTCTTTTGTATTTTGGTAACAATTTTTACTCAAAAACAACCTGCAAAATTAAAAGCAATTTATCCATCTTTCCCCAAGTACTTTGTGCTTTTTCCACAAGACCTGACTGTCTGCTATTCTGCAAAAATGACCAGGTATACACAGGTATACATAGGGATCACATGTACACAGGTATACATAGGGATCACATGTACACATGTATACATAGGGATCACATGTACACAGGTATACATAGGGATCACATGTACACAGGTATGCATATGAATCACATGTACACAGGTATACATAGGAATCACATGTACACAGGTATACATAGGAATCACATGTACACAGGTATACATAGGAATCACATGTACTCGGATCCCTATGTAAACCTGTGTACATGTGCTCCCTATGTATACCTGTGTACATCTGACCTTTATGTATACAATGTACCTGTACACATGCAACCTTTGTGCATACAGCTGTATACTTTGATATCTAGCTCTGCTGAACATCTCATGAAGTTGGCATGGTTGCGCTCATAGTGCTGTTTGAGTGAAAAGCTTATGTGATAATAAATTTCACATATTTATTAAAATTTGTTTTATTTTTTATTTATTTCTTCTTCGCACTTACTTAATTACTCAAAAGTAGTGCAAAGTTAAAATATAACATCAAAACTAACCAAACTTCACATACATCATCATTAGCAAACAAAAGGAAACTTAAACAGATTTAAGACATTTGACCCCTGTCACCGTGGATATGGAACAAGGTTATTAATTTGAACAGACTTGATAGACATTCAACCCTGCATACTACTGGTTATATATCGTCCCTAGGCCTTTTGGAATTCAGAAGTTGTTTTCATATTTTGTGATCTAGAAAGTATGTTAAGATCATTCATTTGAATAAGCTTCGTATCCTGTCATCTTAACATATTACTGACCAAATACCATCACCTTATAGCATTTTGGTTACTCAGTATTGAGAAGAATTTGTTTAAAAAATGATACATCTTCTCTCCTGTGACCTTCAAGTTTGAAGTCATTCATTTAGACAAAATTGGAAGCTCTTTATCAGAGCATGTTATAGGCAAATTACATCACCATAGGCCGTTCGTCATTCAGAAGAAGTTGTTGAAATATTATAACTGATTTGATCCCTGAGCAAATTCATCCAAGTATGCTACTGGATAAATATCAACACATTGAGCCATTTGGTTATTGAGGAGAAGTCATTCAAAGCTTTTAACACGTCTGACTTCTGTTGATTTGAAAGTGCTTCAACATTACTCATTTTAACAAGTTGGTAGCCCTTCAACCCAGCACACTACTAGCAAAATAGCATTCCCGTTGACCTTTTGGTTATTGATAAGTCGTTTAAGCAGTTTAACATATTTTACTCCTGTTACATTGAAAACTGTTCAAGGTAAATTGTTTGAACAAATTTGGCAGCCCTTCGTCCCAGCATGCAACTGGCCAAATGTCATATCTCTTGGCCATTTGGTTATTAAGAAGTTGTTAACTTTCATCCTAACGTGTTAGTGCCAAATATTCAGAAGAAAGCGTTGTTTGATTTATTGATTTATCTAAAACATCTTACATTTTTTGAAGTTGGCCAAGGTCTTTCATTTGAACATACTTCGTAGCCTTTAATCTGAGCATGCTACAGGCCAGTTATTATAAACCTGGCCTTTTTTGGTGATTGGGAAGATTTTGTTTAATTATCTGAACACATTTGAATCCCTGTGCTCTTGAAGGTGAATGAAGGTCATTCAATGCAACAAACTTGGTCAGAGCTCTCCTTCCAAGCATGCTACTGCCAAAATATCTTGGGCCTTGAAATAATTAGATGAAATTGTTTGTTTTTGAAACATCTGACCCCTCCATTGTAAGTGTTTGTGTGTGACGTTTCGGTGACTTATTACGATACGTACCCTGTCAACTTCATCAGACAAATGATGCCGAGCATGATCCAGAACCCAATCAAATGTCTTGGAAGGAGGTACGACGACTTCTTGTGTGATTCAAGAAATAAGAGGCACACATAAGGACCAGCTGGTGAAATGGCTGAATTGTAAAGTACCAGGGAAATACTGACCCTGGATCTAGCAGTACGGAGTACTACCAAGACTCGTGTGGATAATGATATCAACAACGACGGTAGAAGCAATTGAGAGAAGAGCCAACGGATTCCTCCGAAGATGGTGAGAAGTACCACAGGGCTGCATTGATCCGTACAGCCGTACATCGAACGTAAATCATTGATCCGTACAGCCGTACATTGAAAGTAAATCATTGGTCCGTACAGCCGTACATCGAAAGTAAATCATTGATCCGTACATCCGTACATCGAAAGTAAATCATTGATCAGTACAGCCGTACATCGAAAGTAAATCTCTAGCTTTGATAGCCAACAGAGGAGTCCAAGGTGTCTAAATGTGAAAGTCATAGAAGGTGATGTGCAGAAAAGAACAGTCCGAAATTGGAGTGTGAACCTATAGCTAGCAGTAAAGTAAGCTGAGTACATCCTTTCCATACATTACAGGATTAGAAACACCTGCATGTATTGGGCGCCAAGGCCTAGAAACAACCAAGTACATGCAATGGAGAACATCGTAAGGGAAAAAAGAATGAATACCGGTTCAAAATGTGACTGTGGAAATCGTGCTACAATGTCCCGGATCTTATCTGGATGTAGAGAGACTTTACATCAAGGGTGATATCGATGGAGACAAACAGGTCCTTCGGAGCTTAGCAAATACACTCGAAGGGGGGAAAAGGTACCAAGCAAAGAGAAATATATTTTGTTCGTGCAGGAGAAAAACCAAACACTCATCTCATCAAACCAGCAACCTGCTAGATTGTTTATCATGGCAAATGGCAGTATATCTTGACCAGCAATTAGTCTTCCAAAATGTAGTCCACACAACACTACGACTCGATGTGGTTCTTTGATCAGAGGAGTTGCCGTAGATTCCAAGGCCAGGTGTTTTGTTCATGAGGATACAAGAGCAGTCCGGCAGTCAGGGTCTTGGGAGAGCAAGCAGAGAGAACATCGTGCTGGATTTGAACTAACGAATCAGCGATGAATCAAAACTTGATATAAATGAACCACATCCAGACCCTGATCCTTAAGAAACACTAACCAGAAAAACAAGAAATTTTGAACGCTTACAAACGAAAACACTTCAAGTAATATTCAAAGACTTTGTAAAGTCTAAAGGGAAAATGCTTTATTAGAAAGCAATTGCAATGATGAACCTGATGACACTGAGAGTTGTCAAGTTGATAGTTGTTAAATATATATGAATTTTAAGAGAAGAGACGATCAATTAAATTTTGCAGTTCTAGTAATTTATAGAGTTTAAGATGATTTTTGATGGGTTCAAAGTTTGTTTGATTTACTATGGTCATGCTAAAGAATACCCATCCCCTTTTTAAATGTTCATCGTAGCTAGTACAATATAATTAAGTTAAATGCTTTAATGTAACATCTGTAGCTTAGTTTTTTGTCATATACACTAATTCTCCCAAGTAGAAGAATGATGCAAATTTTCGATAGAAATATCTATTCTGAGGAAGGAAGGAGATGTAGTATCGAGTACATCTACTGTATCATGTAATTATTGCTACAACAGGTAGTATGTGTTATTTAATGGGAATGAAACCTGCAGCATGTCGTCCATGACTCTGAGTTATTTAGTTAAGTATGCAATCCGTTGTATAAGTTAAGACTCTACACTAATGTCAAAAGACTGCGTTGGCTGACTTGTGCACATTTCATTGTTTCGGTTTTTTTTTGTTTTTTTTTTGTGCCCTTAAAAGACGATATTTGCTTAATTTCAATTCGAGTTATTTCACCTTTTCTCCCCGAAAAGATGACAAATCAAGATGAGCAGTACTCCATTCCGCAGGAAACGGTCAAGGTCGTGTGCTCTCCGCGTGGTACTCTCTTATAATGATCGATGACCTTCCATGGCAGCTTGATTCGGGAAATTTCGGTCTTTACATAAGCAACCTCCACATACCTTGTTTTCTACTAGCTGATGGCACCCTAGTGCTGGCTGCATCCCTGTAGTTGTAACAACATGAATTAGATATCGTTTACAAGTATTCTTGTCAATGGAGACTAATGCACAATTCTAATAATAGCTCTCTGATGGCTTTCTTCGCTGGTCGTTCGAGTGTAAGATTTTCCTCAAGGAAGGTAACTATTGGAGACAGTGAAATGCAGTGGACAACAATCAAAACATACGCTGGTGTAGGATTTAATTCAAACATCATTTCAACCATTCCAATGATTGAAGCGAGTCAAAAAGGTCGGAAGTCATTGAACTCATTGGCAGGAAATGGTATTTATCAAAATGGACTGCATTCCCTGATAAGTGGGAACACAATGAAACGTGTAGTATTACCAACTAAGTTTTATGGCTGCGAGCTATGGAACACTTACACAAATATGCTGTTTTAGAGCTAGACAAAACACAGAGACACGTCTGTAAACGCTGTCTTGGTCTTCCAAAACCGTCATCAACTTTGGCAACCACTCAGTCATTCGGTATTCAGTCTATATGGAATGAAGTTGAAACGCACAAAATTAATGTTTTGGAACAGGCTGTACAACGATAGTATTTCATTTACATGGAAGGCAATATTCTTGGTACGTCTTCTCGACACTATATACATTGTACGAACCTTGCAGTAAAGTTTGAATAGGATTTATTCCTGACATTATGTGTATTTTTGAAAAGTTCGGTATCAATTATTTCGTGAATTATTTAATCTTTTACTTCCTAAAGAAAGCTGGAGTCGTTTTTTGTAACGTTTTTAATTGACTTCGACAATATAATAGCGCGAGGATATGAACAGTATGCCAGAGCTTCACAGGTTCGCTCAGATTCATTCTTGCCAAGGAGTAAATCCAGTGTTACAGTTAAGTACACATAAATCATATGTACATGTGACTGCTTGGGAAGTAACTGATATAGTGAAAATATCGTTTCTTTATGTGACAGAGAAGTAAATATGTCGTTTTTACATATACTTATAACATGTCCTAATCTGTACAAAAGCAGGGACCTATTATTTGACCAAGTAGTAAACATTGTCGACATTATTTATTACATTGTGTTTTCAAACTTAGACGATAAGGAGTAAAATAGTTTCTTTCTTGGTGATAGAAGCGTCTTTCGTCTTAATGATGATAGCTGGGAATGTTTGATGGTAAACACACCAAGAACGCTGAAAACAATGTTTAATGAAATTAATTACTTTTTAAATGCCATATGACCAATGACAATACAATTCATGACATAAAAGAAATAGTGTTAGTGTACATTTCCAGTGGTTTGTTCTGCAATAATCTCGACTTGCGAGGAAATAAAGAATATCTGTCTGTCGAAACGTTTCAAGACCGACTGGTCCCTTTGTCAAGCTATGACCCTTGAAACGTCGCGAATAGTTTAATACGTACATTGTACATTGTTGGTGTATAAATCAAAACTTCGACATTACACATTTCCAAACTGATGACATAATTCTTGTTGTTTAATAAATCTGAATTCAGGATTGGTAAAAAAACCCAAATCGGGGTGAAATTCGAATTAATTGGAAATGGCACAAATCCGCCATCGTACATAAAACCTACTGTAGAAGTTGAAACTGTTTCGGTGAGGAAATGCTCGCGTTTTAGCGATGAGTAATTTACGCATATAACTGTACAAATTTTCAACACTATTGCCAACGAGAAAATATCTACACCGAATTCACTTTATAGGGTCAGAACGCGAATATACAGTTTATATATCGGCAGTCCGAAGGTATTGGGAGGCCTTTTTCACATTGACACCCCTATGAAATAACCTTTGCACCGCCACGTTATTCTGACAACGGACCAAATCAGTGCAGTCGCTGCCGTTGAGAGAGTATACGAGTGACGTCTTACCTTACCGGTTCAGGTGGCACCTTACTCAAGTCTCCTTACAACCAGCATCCAATAACAACGAAACAATTTGCTACAATATACATCACTGTTATTTTTATTTTCACATACAGGTCATGAAAGACACAATATCAGTCACGTGATCAGGCGCTTTGAGTTTTCATTGTTTGACAAACATATGTGTATGGGTAAATAAGTTAGCTCGAGCATTTTACATATTCTCATGTTTACTCTCTCTCTCAGACGCTTAGAATTAAACAAGCGTCTTCGTCACAGTACTAGTTGTTGATTACTTTGTGTAGGAATGGCACAGTATTCATATAGAAGTACATATGTAACGCATCCTATAGAAGTACATATGTAACGCATCCTATGGTTCAATGTGAATCGAACGATTGTCTCCATGTCCCTCTTATCTACACGTATGCATTAATGAGAAATAACGTGGTATCGAATCTCTGTCTATGTACATGACCGGTTTTATTGGATCTTTTCATCTTCATCTTTTTCAAGGTTATACGGTTTCGGTGAGTGGCATATATTTGCCTTATAGAAATTAAGTAATACAAGCAGAAAATCGACTGGGATTTTATTTCCTTTCCTACCTTGAGGAACCTGAAGTTTAATAACACAAATGTAACCCAGTGGTAAGTACTATGAAACCACTTCATATAAAATATGAAAAACTTTTATCTTATAGACCATGTCAGGTGTTGTCACAGGACTTAATCCATATCAAAGTAAACACATTCCAAGTAGAAAGTCGCATCGTTTTACCAAAGGACCCTTTTACTCCAAACAATAGCTCGCTACTCCGAACAGTGACTCGCTACTCCGGATAATCAGTCGTTATCTGTGGAGAGAATGTGAGAGAGTTAACATGTCATACACGCGCATAGAAAGCCAGTTTCCGGAATACCATTAGAAGTCCTGATTAAGGATTCATTGTATATAAACAAATACTGTATAACACAGGCAATGTCTAACCATACTAAACTTTAACATAGACCAGGATTATTAAAAACAAGTTTACTATTAACATAGGAAAAATAATGTACCCGAGTTTATAACATAGACCAGTGGATTTACCATATGTATGTTTAATATTGGCAATGGTTAACCAGGGTATATAACAAATACATTCTCACAAACACACATTCATTTACACCATTATACACATATACGTCATGTACAGGCGATGGTAAACTTAACTTTCACACGCAAACGTACAAGTATATATAAACAAAGGTTAACCAAAGTAATCAAAACATAACCAAACAAACGTATTCTCTCATCCACACACATTTGAAGATTAACACGCTCATAAAAGATTAACATAGACAACGCTTTACTATGATTTTAACAAAAACATTAGTTATCTAGAATAGGAAATAATTGATCATCTCAATGTTCAATATATGCAATGGTTAGCAAAGGATGTTAAACATTTTCTTTAGTAATACACTGTTACGTTGGTATCGGCAATAGTTAAAAAGAGTTGTCAACATCATTTTTGGTAATCCACGGTAGCGTTAACATAGACAATAGTTAATCAGATTTGTTAAAATCGTTTTTGGTAAACCCCGGTACATGTAGCGTTAATGAACACTAGCTATAGTTAATCAGAGGTGTCAACATCATTTTTGGTAAACCCCGGTACATGTAGCGTTAACACAGACAATGGTGAATTTGAGTTGTCAACAACGTTTTTCGTAAACCACTGTATATTTAGCGTTAACATGGACACAAGTTAATCAATGTTGTCAACATCATTTTTGGTAATCCACGGTAGCGTTAACATAGGCCATAGTTAATCAGATTTGTTAAAATCGTTTTAGATCATTCACGGTAGCGTTAACATAGACAATAGTTAATCAGAGTTATTAAAATCGTTTTAGATAATTCACGGTAGCGTTTAATCAGCATTAGTAATATCAACAATGGTCAGCCATATTAAGTTGTTCATGCAACGGTTTAGCATTGAGCTTGCATAAAACATGGCAATGATTTGCTGTAGTAAGGTTTTAAGTTGATGTTGTATTGTTATCAGCCACTCGACAATTTAAGTATTTTAAGGCCAGAATTAAATAGACAATGGTCAACCAATCATTTGAAAGTACAACAAAAAAAGCCGTTACCTAATGTTAAGTTTAACGTACAATGGTTAACCATAGTAATGTATAACATAGATAATGGCCATACAAGGTAACATACACAATGATAATCCATAGCAATGTTAACAGAAACTATTGTTTACCATAGAAAAGTATAACACACACAATATTTTACCACGAAAAGTAGCATATGAAATGATAGGACATAACAGTAATATGATATTAATTAGGCGCCACTCCGTATTAACTATATGTTACCTCAGCCTAATACAATCGAGTGAACAAAATATGTTCTCTTTAATAACTAACATACACATTCCAATTACATTTCATTTTTTTCTGAAGTTCGTCTCATTGAAATGGCCAAATGTTGTCTTTATTTTGCCCGTGAAATTGTCCAGATTAACATTGTCTTTTCGTATGCATTTTTGACCAATATTTAAAACGTTTAGCAAGTAATTATCTGACGTAGTATTAAATTATTTTGGATATTTATCAAAATAATAATATGCACAAACAAGAAGAACCTATTCATATGAAGTTTTTCTGACAATTTTAAAATTGCCTTCAGAATGGTTTATATCCTGTCTGTATTTTTACATCGTTTGTACGTAGAATTGGACTTTCTCTGTTATATCTTGTATCGAATGAACAAACGAGCTTACGTGGAAAAGAAGGGTCAAGTATTGCTTTAGTTAATCTCGTAGGTTGATGAATTGGCTTGGTCTTAAGACAATTTCAACATGTGCTGCTTCGCAATTCATTCAGTTTTGTCTCAAAACGAACTAAATTCATCACCTCATGAAATCCACGTTAGCAATTGTAATCAGTAGTGACGACCCTATCAAGCTGATCATTGCCGTGTATCGATAGACTCGAGTAAGTACAGGTATGTTAACATACAGTTATTCTGTGATGGCGGATCCAGAGACCTATCTTGGGGGGGGGGGTCAAAATTTCCAAGGGGAAAAATTGAGAAAAATTGTGAAAATACATAATATTAAAGAAATTCTCAGGGGGGGGGGGGTTCTGAAGCCCAAAAAAACCCCTCTGGAACCGCCACTGGTTTGTCCACCTTTATGATTAGTTTGAAAATGAAAATACTATTCTTTAGCATTCTGTTCGCAACAAAACCAAAGATAACATTGAATTGAAGAAAAAAATAATCATACCAATAGTTTTAGATATACTACCAACTGCAATTCCAGTGATACCGTTTATGACACTTTTATTCCGTGTATTACACATGATATACACGTATATTACGTCAGTTATACAATTGTATGTCACCATTAATTCTCATTCATTCCTCCTTTCAAGTACAGTATTTCTTATAACATATTCTAGCATGATACAGAAATCTTACTGTCATGGCGTGCAGGTATGACCTCAATCTTTGTGACGTCATAATGTCTCGAACTTTTGACAGGTACATACACGGGTAGAACATGCAGACAATTTTGTAGTCAAAATACTGGCTCTGTAGTCGGTGTCATTATAGACCTTAAAAAAACAACTAGTAAACATGTTATCTCAATCATTTCCGACAAGGTCCACATTTCGAAACTGACCGGTCGTAGTATTGCAACTCTGAGGAACTCTGAGAAATATTATACACTATACTATACATTTTTATCAGTCAACACTATATATTTTACATGTCAAATTTTGTTATTAAAACTGTACCGTTGTATGAGCATGTAGGGAAATCGGTATGTGAGGTAGGCGACACATGGAGAGGTACACTTGTATAAATAGGACTGAACACGTGTATACATCATTAGTACGTCACTGACTTTCTATCGAGGCCATTGTTTGGTCTGTGATGTATAAAAAGATACAATGCAAAGATTTGTTCTACGTTTACACCTCAGGGTATTTTTTGGATTACATCAAACAAACTTTTCTGGACACGGACATTTTCAGGTTTTAACAACGTTGACTTCGGGTATTCTTTTTGAGATTTCTGCTGGAAATTTCGTACGTATGTTCATGATATATTAAAAAAAAAACTTTGGATATACAAAAATAATTTCAAACACGAAAGCACAAAAGAAAAACATATGATTAACTCCCTTTAATTTGAAAATAAAACAGTTTGAACTAAAATCACTTCAGATTTCTGAGACATATTGAAGATGTTTACCAGTTATGTGCTTTGCAGTGGATGGGGTGGGGCCGTAATTTTAACTGGAACATCACGTGCTCACACAATCAACAACAACAACAACAACAACAAAATCATGAATCAGTCATATTTCTTGAAAATAGTCGGCTACAAATCGACCGACTGATGAGTAAATGGTTGGAACTCTAAAAGAAAGACAGCTACAAATCAACGAACTGACGAGCTAATTGTTACAAAACAACCGAAGGAAAAAGCTACATAAAATCCGAACCAGACGACGAGGAAATCAGTGAAATTAAACTTAAAGAAAGACTACTAGAAATCAATCAACTAATGAAAACAGGATTGAATTAAAGTTAAAGAAAGACTGAACAAGTGATGAAGAAATGAACAATGAGAAGCACTAATGGTGATCATAGACGTAATTCTGTAGAAGATAAATATAGAGTGTTGTTCGAGATTGGACTCATTTTATTGTATGTCGAGATTTAATAACCCATATTACGTTTTATTACACATAAGAACACCCTTAATACATGTACTCTATGCATTTTTGGTTTTCTTTGCAACAATTAGTCGATCAATTCAAAACACTGCACCAACAAAAACAGTAGGCATGAACCAATGTTAAGAAATTTGTAGTTTGTGATCTTCGTTTTATCCTTCTTGTTACTAGTATGTAGTATCAAGTTACTATATCAATATTTAAAATGATAATAAAAAATTGCATTCGTTACTATACCCCGTCCACTAGAGACAACCTGTCATACTATTAAGTTGGTGATTTTTACTGTCTAATTATGCCATTTAAATTTATTGAAAAATAAAACGTCTGTCCAATCTGTTAGCGTAACTTCTCTTAAAAAAAATACATCACTATCAGATTACATAACAACGAACAATCATCAACTAATTAGCATTGAAATGTTCTAAATCTTCTTACGATGTTGCTGTTCTTCAGAAAGGAAAGACATTTGTGCTTGTGTCTTAAATCTTACGAGCACGTGTACACAGAACAATTAACATGCATTCTCTCACCCATAACATTCCTCAGGGATACAAAAATATCAAAACGCTAATTATGTGAAAACCGTACCTGGCACCGGTTCCACGGATTTAACTACAGGTCAACCCGTCTGAACAAATATAACATACCCATTAAGAAAATAATGAATATTTTTGAATACTTTTCATAGCCATCAACGCCGATGACTACGTCACACACCCTACGCCCAGTAATCATGTCCCACGGAGTTACAGGGGACACATGTACACACTGTTATAAAGGGGTCTCCATGTTGGGGGTGTGCGAGTTAGACCCCGGTGAGGGGGAGGGGAGGCGGAGTTGGTGGAAACCCGTGTCCAGACTAACTTGTTTCCGAGGTGAACGGGAACTTTGTAGTTTATCACACACGGGACAGGCACTTAGACTCGTGACTGCGTTCTCGCGGACGAGTATGCCCCTGCGAGGAGGTTTAGGGGACTGCCACTGTTCGGCCGGTATACGGTAGATCTGTGCTTCCTCTGACGAGCTATTGCTCACGGAGTCCTGGTCAACACTTTCTTTCCGCGACACAGAATTCATCCTTCGTTGTGACTTGTCGTAATTCTGAATCTTTATAATAGGTGTAATATGCTGAGGAGGTGTATGTTTTTGAGTTGATGACGTCTGTCTATGGCACGATGCCTGTAGAGGGCGCTGCTGGAGAGGAGGTGGTCGCAAAAGGTGAGGTGACGGCGGATTAGGTTTTTGTAGCGGAAGTGATAGAGTGTGCTGCTGTACCGGAAGTGTCAATGTATGTTGTTTCACTAGTGTATGTGGTTGACGCTGCTGAGGTACGGGCGAGCGCGGTATGGGTGTTTTTGGTTGAGGGGTGCGGATAAGGGGCGTGCGCGGCCCGCTGTCTTGACTGAGCTGTGATGTAAGGTCTGGTGGTCTACCTGATCGCACCGGTTCGGATGACAAACTTGAAAACTTTGTACACTTAATCAATAATGGTGTTTTTGGCTCTGATGAAACACTAGGGAATTTTGTGGCTTTAAGCTGTACTTTTCTACGGTTTCCATGGAGACATGGCTCAATCCCTCTCAGGGTCGCATCACTAACCTCTAAAAAGGGCATACTTTTGTTAAGATCCAAAGAATAATGTGAACGCGCACCACAGCTGTACTGTCGTCTCCTGGCATTAACACAGTGGCGGTTAGAACAACACTTTATATGTGGGTGTGCTGTGTGCGCGGACGGGTAACTATCGTTGTTTGGAGGACATATGGTGTCCGATTTTACTTTCAAAATAATTCCACCCGGACTGAGAAACTGGTGCTGTAACTGGTGTTGTTTTTGTACCCAGTCCGCTGTGGCTATTTCCATGTCCATGACAACAACCGGAAGTTGTTTTGGTTCATCCTCAGAATACTGTCGGTCAAATGATATAGTGGGCCGAACCCTCCTCAATATCTCCTCTCTGTTGCACGCCCCAATGGTATTGGCATGCTCTGATAGCGTTCCACTATCAAAACTAAGAAACTGAACTGGAATGCTTGACCCTTTCGGCTTAACTTCACTTTGAGCTGCGTTATCGCCATCCGGGTTGTTGTCGTTTCCGTCTGAGGTTGGGGGTGCGTTTCCAAACGAATACGTCATTTGCTCGGAAGTGTCTGGAGCCCCGTAGTCGGCTTGGTGTTTGAGTTTGTACTGTACCTTTATGTGTCGAAACAGACTGATTAGATGTTTTCTGACTTTAGTCCGGTAGAACACATACATTACTAGTAATACCAACATGCCACCGAGAACTGCCGCTGTGTTGTACCCGACACTAGGATCATAGGATTCGTAAAACTGTTTTTGCTGTTGCCGGTACCACTCTTCTGATCCGATAGGCACAGAAGCGGAGGTGTTGTTTAACTCTCCGGTAGAGGGCGCTAATGTGTCGTTGTTATTGTGCGTTGTAAAGTTTACAGTCAAGTGGTACATTCCCACTTTCGAGGCATTGTGATAGCTTCCGGTTGTTCCAGTATGTAAACCATCTCTTATCATGGCGTCATGAGGCTGAAAGTACAAAACATTGAATTAAAAAATTGATTGCTAATTTGATATAAATCGATTTTTATATAATAATAATAATTGGAGGTTCTTATACACCGCTTTATCACAACCTAGTTCGTAGGTCGTCTCAAAGCGGTTCACAAATTATTATCCGTGGT
>JAUMHH010157475.1:0-18161 GCA_032359455.1 Chlamys rubida | reverse complement strand
TGCAATATCAGAAAAACGATCGTCCAGAATGAACTTCCTGCCTTTGGTACTTTACAGACAGAGAAACCTGCCCGACTGGAACTGTAGTACCGCTGTGTCACCTGTTTTGTTGTTAGTTTGTAACCTTGTAGTCCAGATGCGCAGCCTCGCTGTAAAGCATCGAGTCTACTAATCCACGGCTCAGACGTAAACGCTGCTTCTCTGTGTGGCTTTGCCATGTAATCTAATGCGAAAACACAAACATGGAAATCATTATACATTGTATCTTCTTAGTTTATTGCCATAGGTGAGGGTCACAATAAAATTGTGCTTTTATTATATTATGAAACTGTATTTCATCATTATGATTGGTTTCCTAAGCCCCAGAAAAGATAATGTAACATCCAACTTTAAATGCTTTGGTAAGCCATATTTATCCATACATTCAGATATGTAATTTGGATACACTGAATTTTAGTTATTAAAATGATACATTTTCACTTTAGTAAAAAATGGTAATTAGCGCTTTAACGTAGACTGTAACTGGCATTGAGGCTCTTGTCCTCAACGAAATGCAACGAAATGCCATAGTATTTAAAGTGCATTTATTTTAACATCTAGGTTTAACTAAGAGCCTCTTCATGATAATTAGTTCTCTCATTTACATTATTATTTTTGAGTTGTTTAATGTTTGATTTTACGATAGTTAAATAGCAAAAAAATAAATGTTGGTCTCTATCTCAGAAAATCGTAACCAAACTATAAAACTGAGTATTATACATGTTTTCATTTTACTAAACCATAAAAGGAATTTTAAAAATAAATGACGCTTAATTCTAATAAATAACCATTTGACACGTATAGCTACATGTTTGTCTTAGCTCTATATGTAACTCTTTGACATTTTTATTATGAATTTTATACAGTTTTTTTTAATTTAAAATGACTTGGAGGGTAAATGCGATATAGTTCTAAAATATTTGTATCAAATAGACAAAATAGTATTGGCTGCAATAAAAGTATTCTTTGACATCCTTTGTGGTCAATTTTCTCACAAATAAGGTTCCCAGTTTTCAAACTTTATATTTCAAAGTGTAATGCAACAAAATCATGTTCATGAAACTGATTATGTAGATGGAAATAAAATTATAGAAAACAGAGAAAGGAATTTCAAATTTATATATAAACAGATAAAACAAACGTTCAATATGATATTCATTTGGAAATTTTGGAACTGTAGCATGAAAAATTATATGTTTTGCTTGAAATGAAGAAGAGCCAATGTAGATCAAAATTTGCAATAAAATGTTTAATCATTTGCGCGGAAAAAAATACGTCATGTTAGGATAGCGGTTTGAATCTGCATGTATGTGGCACAATGTTTAAATCTTAATGTATTTGACCAATATGAAAAAATCTCTATTTCGGAAAATGTCAACCTCAGATTAAGGTTCCAATGTGTTTGTGCAAATGTATATAAAATATCAATGACGTCATAACAAAGGTAAAAAGAAAACAAATGTTATCATGCAGATTCGACAAAAGAATTTGAGAAGGTCTGAATGTTAAATCAAACTTGATTTACTTCATCCTACTATCAATTCCAAACCTCGGTTTGAAGTATACTGCATCAACTGAAATGTTTACGCAGTACTTATATGATGTTCCCTTTGTATGGCTTTCAAAATCGACGAATTCAGTTTTTAAATAGATGCTTTATTACTTCGTATATCCAGTGATTTTCTTACGTAGCAAGGTAATTGTTCTGCTAGTGATGACCGTGACCGTAAATTTACTCTGGCACGGTTTCCAGGAAATCTTAGTTTTTTTTAATAAGTAATCAATTTTATTTGTTATTTATCATATTCAAAAGAATTTTAGACACCTTTCTCCCTTTTTCTGTATTTCTAATTCTATGTTGGAATATTAATGACACGTATTTTTATTCTCCTAACCTAAAGTATCACCCATGAGTCCTCAATAAATAAATATATCTTCTTCCGGTTGTTTTGTGGAGACCATCGTGTCTTTTTGTTTGTTTAAATATTCCTTCACTAACTGTAATTATCTGTCGGAGTTGATATAAAATCAAGATCTATATTTGTATAACTTAACTTCATAGTAGATTTTTAAAATATATTATACACTATGTAAAGCTTTAAAAAAAATCGGTGTGTTTTATCTAAATTTATGTTAACTTACTGCTGGTATCCTTGACAAAAATGGAAGCATAATGATTGGAATAACAAAAGCACGCGGAACTGGTGGTAGGGGTCTAAAGTAATGGTTATACATCTGTACTCGAAAGGGGAGCAGTAGTAATAATACTGATGTCTATGAGATGTTTGGGTCATGTGACATCCGGCCATAAATATAATCAAATATGATCTGTAATGTATCTGGGGATTACTTTGATATAAGACGATAATAGTTGTAGAGGAGAAATGCGCAATACCTGGCAAGAATTGTTCTTGTGCTTGTAAGCTATAGGACGAATTCTTGGTCGATGGGTACATCACTTTGCGTTGTTCAAATGTATCTGAAAATCACGGATAAATCAATTTGAAATAAACAAATTGACAGTTTTGTAAACAATAGTAAAGTGTTTTGGGAACATTAATTTGTGTATCATATTACCTTGAAATGTCAACCTGCATCACCTCTGATTAAATAAAACTTTTACACATGAAAATAACATTAACATGTATACTAATAAACCCAATCTTTCTCCATGCAATATGACCCGTTCAAGATACTATCTCTCTGAAGTAACCAATGGTGTAAAGAATTAAGTTTAAAACTCTCGATTTCAATAGAATTTCATGATAAATGAAAAAACCAAAAAGACAAATAATAAAAATGGATTTCCAAAACAATTATCTCTGAGGATATTCCACTACATCTTAATCAATGCTCATCTTTAACATAAAGACAGTCTTAACGTGTGGTGTAACACATCATTGAAAGACGTTGCTCGACTACAGCTTTGGACATTTCTGAAAACCGGAAATACACCAGTAGATTAAACCGAGAATTAATGGCGTTTACATTTTAGATACAGAACGCAAAAGAAAAACTTACCTGCATACTTGTCCATAACAGTAAGTCCAAATAATACTAAAGTAATCACCAGTATTATCAAAATACGGGCCCACTTTGTCGTCAATGTAATGCACATTTTACTCATAACACTGTCAACCATGGTCTTTGTTACACACATATGAATAAATATGTTAATGTAAAACTAAACAATCTGTAGACTTATTATCATGCAAACGTTCTTTGTAGCATACGGTGTTGTGTTATTCCTTTACGTGTTAAGATCTGTATAAAAAATAGTTGTTCGTTTGGTGTTCTAGACAGCGAGATAAGCCGATTGGACGATATACCATTTAGACCGTAAGTTTACGATGGTTTGTGGACAATGTTAAACAGAAGTTCAGCGTTTGAAACTCGATGTGCATGAAGGCGTAAGTGTCGGAGTAAACAAATGTTAAACGTAGACAGGGTCTTAATATAAGCTTATATCGATTGTTTAGCTTGAGACTGCCTAGGTAAAACGATTGCTTGTTCGCAGCTTGATAAAATGAAAATAAAAAATAAATAAAAAGGAATAAATGAAAATAAATAAGAAAGTAACGAAAAGTAGAAGAACAACTTTAAAGAGGTCAACTCATTTCTAAAATAAAGCATACTGTTCTTGATTTTGTATTTGAAAATGAAATTGTTTTCGAAATATATTTTATCCACATGTTTATGCATCGAAAAGATTACTGGGTAAAAGAAGCACGCTTACTTTGATTCATGGCATACAACGTTTGAAATGAAATGGGTCATATATAAATTTCTTGTTAACCTTACAACATGAATAACACAATAGGACACAAGTATCAACCTAACATTGATATTGCACATAATATATCAAAATTTGGTTAAAAAAGGATTTCGTGTACAAATAAAAAATAATTGAACACACACTTGTGTGTAAAATTAGACAAATACAGGGGTTGGAATATCCATAGATTAACGATATATTAAAAAAAACATTTATAGTATATGAAAGTGTAATTGTCATTAAGCTTGCATTTACATCTGAACGACATTTCTTCATTGTATGATAAACGTTCATAAATTCACATGACGGCATTATCATAAGCTAGTATAATTCAAAATGCCTAAAGCTCTATAGCATACCAAAATGATTGAGCAAAGATTGTAAAAGATGACTAAGGTATTGTGTAGAATGTGTTTGATATGAAAAAAGGGGAAAAAAGGAAAATGGGTGGGGTGAAGGAAATATATTTTGTAGTGTCAAAACAGAGGTAACAACATTGTAAGTCAATATATGAAAAAACATGGACAGACATTCATTTTTTTAAACATTTTTTTTTTTTTTTTTTAATATGATAATGTTTGCTCTCGTAAGAGTGAAATATAACATTTGTTCATGAAGTCTAAATACGTTATTTTGGATATGTTAATGGTGCATGTCTATTGCAAAACACTCCCTGCGAGATCTCTGTGACAGAACTTGAAATACATTCGACATGTTAGGTCAATATAAGTAAAGTCATAATCAGTAATTTGCAATGTATGCGAATAGAAAAATAACAAAAATTTAAACAGAAAATGACATTTGAAGGTTTATACACAGTAAAGAAGTGTTGGGACTTTCTTCCCTAACAGAACATCTGTCGCTAATACTAAATTGATTTAAAATCAATGGCGATGTAATCCGATTATCTATTGTATGTATGTCCAGGTTTTTATATCAATACAGAGTATAATGCAATTAATTGAGATATAATCACATTGTGAAGTGTGTGTACCTGACAAGAAGGTTGATATCAATAAAGATTTCCTAAGTATTATCGGAAGTTCATAAACATATAGGCGTAACCTACGTCATGGTTTCTTCAAATGGAAATCGTTCTTTGTGTAGCAGTCAGTTTTCATCTATCACACTATTTATAAAAAACTATTTCGAAAGAAACAATAACAAAATAAATACATAAAGAATAATAATGCTAAAAGCTAAAAACTAGAGCGGATACTTATAGAAAATGTACTGTATATGCCATACAAGTGATGTTTTAAAAGATTGCACCAAATATAAAAAAAAAAAAAAAAAAAACATCCTTCTTGACGCTGTGCAATCCAATATGCCACTAAACCTACCAAAAAAGTCATTTTGTAGCCTTTGCAAGGTATGTATTTATGAATCTAGACAGTTGTCACTGGTTTTGAACATCAAATATTAAAGTTATTAGCTAAAATGTTTGGTAATAACATATAGTAAAAAAAAAAATTAAAAAAAATGCTAAAAACTAGAACGGATATTTAGAAGAAAATGTACTGTATATGCCATAAAAGTGATGTTTTAAAAGATTGCACCATACATAAGCAAAAAATGTGGAATTCC
This sequence comes from Chlamys rubida, assembly GCA_032359455.1. Taxonomy (NCBI): domain Eukaryota; kingdom Metazoa; phylum Mollusca; class Bivalvia; order Pectinida; family Pectinidae; genus Chlamys; species Chlamys rubida. The sequence goes on along the minus strand of JAUMHH010157475.1, from coordinate 12,760 downwards.
ATTATTGTTGTGAAATGGTATGAAAGAAAATAGTTCACCGCATGTAGTTTGACATGCTGCATTAATCTTGCTACTAAACAATGCGTTTGAATATAGATGAAATATATAGCTATTGCTAACGTGACGTTAAGCTGTATTATAATTAACAGCTGGACCGTTTCGCCATCAATCAAAGCATGGTTCTTAACGTGATCTTCTTAACTGCTGTCATCTAAAACAATGTCGGGACAATATACACGTAGAGAGATCGAATACTGCAACGGGCTGATTTATGGGAAGTGAGCTAGTTAGTGAACTGCAAAGACTCCGTTTTAACTTTGTTCGATGCTCCCTCCCCGTCGTCATCAGCTCACTTTTGGAACCAAACACAAATTTAGTCCCTAAATTACAGCAATTTGATTTAGTTCACAGGTACATTTACATCACATTACACAAAAACGTTTAATTAAAACAACGTCATGGTTGTGTCATCGTTGAGATATATTTAAATTGAGCAAATGAGAATATATTTAACAATTAACAAATTGCCTGTATCCATCAGTATTTTGAGTAAATGTTATGAACCTTCAATGAAGTCCTTACACTGACATGTCTACAGAATAAAACATATATGTGTTTTCAAATGCAATGGTGTGTTTTGGTTTATTATTTTAGCATATATTTAATCTTTATGAATACACTTTAAAAATTGTTTTTTTTCATTGAATCGAATTGTTCAATCACAACTAATATCCCTCCGCATTGAAGCAATGCTAGCGACCCCTAGTCCCTACCTGTTAGCCTGCTACTAATATGCTTCAAATGCAAAGGCGTGCTTAGGTTTATTATTCTACTATATGTGTAAAGATTTATAAATATACTACAATAAGTTGCTGTCTGCATTGTATCTACATGTGCAATCAGACATATATACTAGTATATAATAAAAAAGGATTAAATATCCATGTGAAGGAAGTAAATATAGAAAAAATAAGATTAACGACCGACTAAAAAACTAGCTGCTTTCACCCTTCACAGGGCTCTTCAGGTTTATACTAGTTTTACTAGTATATAGATACATCTGATCTATATATAGACAGATAGATAGATAGATAGATAGATAGATAGAAAAATATAAGTACGTTATATTTTTCCCTTTCAAGCACTTTCGAGTTGTTCCAGTCTATGATGTGGTTGTGTGTGTTAGAACTGTCTGTAATGGCTGGTTTATTGTGTGGTTTTCTCTATGATTTTGACAGCTGACTTTACTGATTCGGCACACTGTGGCTTAGTGAGTTGTTTTCAGTGGTTTAGAATCGAGACACCGGTCATTTCCACTCTTTGCTTGACAGACGTTTTCGAAAGCTCGCAAAATAAGTTTTCAATTCCTGTTTGTGTTCAAAACAAACTTAGGCTTTATGATTCAGTTCAAGTACAGCAATGGTATTTAAAATCCCGAGTTCAAATATTAAAGTGTTTCAAAATATATTTAGTATCGTTGTGAAAAATATGTTTGTGTAGTAGATGATGTAAATTTCAACTACCAAGAAGAAAAAGGAGGAAATCAGCATTTGTCAACATATTCACTCATTGAATCTGAAGTACTTTTGAAACAAAAGCATTTATTTAATCTAGCAGAGCTAAACTTTGTAAGGATTAACCTTCAAATCTGACGTCGTATACTGTAATATGACCGCAGTTGGAAACGAACATATTCTATGATGTGCGTTAGCGCTCCATAAAGAATATGTTCCTACAATATAATTAATTCTTTCGATCAATTATATTTTACGAACCAATATTAATATGGGTCATCAAACCCGAATACATCCACTGGCTTATCATGAAAAAAGCTACAAAACTAATAATGGTTACAATTATATGGCAGATATTCTATAGTTTGCTAATAAAAGGCTAGATCTGTTTCAATAAATAGTGATGCTGATGTATTTTTAACTTTCTGTTCAATGTCTATATGAACACCTTACTAGGAAACGATTACACCACAAATTGATTTAATAATAAAAAGGTAAAAACAGGCACATGTAGTGATACAAGTTGAAGTAACCTGCTATATAACAGTAAATAAATGGATCACTTTCTAATGTCATACATAAATGAAGTTAAAACCATATCATCTTTTTCAGTTCCTTAATATACTCCGAGAAGTAAACGTAAAACTTAGGACCGCCGTGGCCAAGTGGTTAAGGCGGCTGACATTCTACTACCACTAGCCCTCTACCACTGGGTCGCGGGTTCGAAACCTACGTGGAGCAGTCGCCAGGTACTGGACCTGGCGCGCGACTGGCCGTAGATCGCGCGGTTGGTTTTTCTCCGGGAACTCCGTCTTTCCTCATTAAACATTAAACTGGTTTTGTATCAAATTATTGCTGTAAAACCATTTAGTTTTAATAGGTTTTAAGTTGTGCTGAGATTTAAACCCCCTTTTAACCTCACCACAATATAATTCAATCATTATATTTACATCTACATTCGATACAATTTCTTTCATAAACATCTATATAGGATTAAGGCATCTGCTGGGAATCAACAGAAACAAATCAAGTGATCAAAACAACGGAATCAATAAAACTTAGTAAAATAGATATTAATACCTTTACCTCTGAAAAATCACAAGGATGATAGGTTCATGATTAAAGAAACTTATTTGATAACGTTGATTGGTTTACATCAATTGAGTTAAAAAAAGAAAAACCTGGAACCAGCTGTTCTAAGTAGGTACAGTGTGTAGGTGTCTTCTGCTTCATTGTCAACACCCTCCGCATAAAAAAATCTGTCAAATCCAAATTACTGAATTGTGATAAAACACTTATGACTATTATAAAAACGTCAACAGTCATATTGCAAAAGAAATTATTATTCCAAATGCGATAATGATAGCGAATATATAATCTGTTCATAGTCTTCATCCTCCTGTATCTTTTAAACTCGTGTGAGGATTCAAAATAAATCCGAGCTACCCTGCTATATAACTGAATGTAAACACCGAAGATGAGGAAGCAAGCCTACAATCACGAAAACGACACAGTTAAAGGGTCCAGTACTAGTGTTAGCATTGAAAACCTTATAAAGCTTTATTTTCTTTTCAAAAATCTTCTAAACATTTGATAAATTGTGATTTTTTTTATTAATTGATCAGCGAAACGAAATATTAGACAGGAGTGCAGAATCTGAGTTTGAGCATGAGAACGGAATCATGAATACAGGCCTAGGTCGAGAATGGTATATATACGATGGGCGGGGTCAAAGTATTACATGTGATTTATAATTCATAAGATGAACGTTTCAGAATTATCTGCTTGTTAGAAACATGTGAAAATTAGCAGAAATCCTTAATCAATCAAACACTTACAAAAGAAGTTCTGAAATAATTATTATGAGGGGTTTTTTTTTACCTCAAAACTGAAGTATGATACAAACCCGTCATAAATAAGCAGTCATTTAAGTACTTTGATATGCCAAAAACTAAAAGATGGTGTTTTCAATATTTCGTTGTTTTCACTTAAATCAGGAAATTGTCTCAAATATCATTTTAGCAAAAGCCAAATTTACTGATTGGCATTGTTCTCGCATAAAATAATTTACTGGTACTTAATTTTCATAAGTGCAAAAGGCAAGGCTCTTAAGTAGTGATATACATTGTATGTGTCTTTATTCTCGCTGAATTAATTTGATGATTCTTGCTGATGTTTCATGTATTTAAACTTATTGGCTTAAGCGACATCTGGTGTCAAAACGAGAAAAACATATCTCGATTTTGATTACGGATACTCCATTGCTTGATTGGAGTCCATTTAGCAACTTAGGCATGATGGTTACGTTGATGGAATGTTTCTGATGACAAATAAACATTATATAAAAGAAGGTATCCTTTGTTTGTTTTGTAAGTGTATGTAGATCTCAGACCGTTTTCCCGTGTAAGTCACTTGTGAGTCCTACACATTACTTAAAAGGTGCCGCATCGTTTTGCTTTATACATTCTTACCCTTTCGAATACTTTCATTCGACGATATGGTTTTGTATAATACTTAATTACTAATAGATATAAACTTTGTTTATTTTACAACAATTATGAGACACAATCGAACCCTAGTATGACATGTTACTTCATCAAAGAAAGCAACACTCACTCGATTGCATACGGTATTTACAGTTTCTTTGTTGATTATGCTAAGTAAGCAGTGTACTATTCTGTAATTCTGCACAGCATTAGTAGTATGCAAATGATGGCTATGCCTGGATGGGTGACCGTATCTAGTTGGTTATCATATAAGTGACTCTGATGAATAAGTAATTACCTATGTGTCAGAAAGGGTATTCGTTGCGTAGCGACGTGTACATACAATGTATACTTATATTTACATTCATATTTTTTTATCACTTATGACAGCAGTAATTATATACACAAGCCCATTGAAACATATTATTATGATAAAGATCGTAAAAAAGTGTGTGTTTATTGTGATAGAAGTAGTATATACACTTCCACGAGACATATTTGTGTGTGCAAAATATGATTTGAATATTTGCTCTTCATTGGGATATGATGATGTGTGTATATTATGGTTTCTGGTAAAGGCGTATTGCACTTCCATGACACCTGATGGGGTGTAAAATGTGGTGTATACACTTATGCCCCGGAGGTAATAATATAATAATAATAATAATAATAATATACAACATTTTATATAGCGCCATAGCTAGTTAGAATAAGCCACTATAAAGCTCTTTACAGTACAAAGATATACAACTTATACAATTAATACAATTAGCATATGCATTAATCAATATTGAGGAATTCGCAGGAGCTGCCTTATCGGGCGCTAACTACTAGTCCTATGCCACCTGGTTAATAGATTCTTATTTGTGTGTGCCTGCGTGTGTGCTGGAGATTTATTGCGTTCTGTTTCTAGTGAGACCGTGCTTCCAACGGTATCATTTATTTAACGGTCTCACCTGAATGCTACAGTACAGATACCGCAACATCCACCCAGACCATTTTATACTCCACCTGGGTTGTTGGAGTTTTGCTCTGAATATTACACGCATACGACGATTTCGGGGATCGAACCCAGGCCGCCTGCATGGAAATCCGGAGTGTTAACCACTCGCCAAATTAGTCCGAATTATTCTGACGTTTTATCGACTTTTTTTTATATCGGTCTGTCGTCGATCAACGACGTTAATCGACGACAGACCGATATCAAAAATAATCGATAAAACGTCGGAAAAATTCGGACTATCGCCCAATCTGCCCATGGTACGGAAACACGTGTTTTATTTTCCTGATATTAATCATATTTCACGACATGAACTTCTGTTTCAAGACGAATCTGTTAGGGGACCACACGCTGCTACCTAGAGATTGACTTCTCAAAATCTTACTTACATTTTCAAATTTTGTAATGCAACTTATCATTATATTGTTTCATATTGCATCATATCATATGATATTCCATTGTCTGTATTGCCGCCTTTGAATACCCACTACATTATCATAACTCTTTATGTGTTACCCTTTGGTGTTTTAGCAGGATAATCCATTACTTCCGGTTAGGCAACGCCCGTTAATTCGATATCACAGTAAGCATATATATAAGAGTTTATTGAAATAACATCACGTTTTAGATTTATTTCAATGAGGACACATGTTATAATTAGGTTTTAATCCTCCGGCATATCACACGTTTGCATTACGGTATATCTATATGACATCACACTTAAGCAGTAAGGCAGGTTTATCTAAACGCACCCAAACTGTTGACACTTGTTACGACGTGGCACTACGGTAGGAGCGCCTGAACTTACGTAACCTTCTATATAATGTGAAGATCATTAGTTGATTTATTTATTTTTAGCTAATATAAAACCATTCGTTGAATTTAAAATCTCAAATCGTGCCAGCTGTGACGTCAGATAAAAAAAACTGAGATGTTGTTTTTATTACATTACTAAACTTGTTCTTTATACATTTTGTTTTTCTGTTTGACGAAATAGTTTAAGAGGACAGATATCATGTTACCATAAGGTAAAATTTCGCTAAAATATTCGTGACCTTTTTTATTATTTGTTTTGTTTAAACTGTCGACTTGTTCAACAGAAAACAGATAAATCTAGTCATAAAACAAGTTCAGACCACTAGGGTAATGCAATTGCCTTCTATGACACATGTGCAACAGACGAATCAATTTAAAATGACTGTATCACTTTAGTAGAATTTACCAGGTATGTGATCAATAAACATATATCGACTTTCTTAATGCCCTTTTAGTCTATATTCAAATATATCGAATATTTAAAGAAAAAGAAAAATATCACATGACGGAATATTTTTATTAGAGCCATCATTTAGCTAGCAACTTACATGTATTGATTTGATATTTAAATTCTATCGATGCACATCCAAATTTAGTTTACAAAATGAAACCAGCTGTTGCAACATTAAGCTGCACTCAGAAACATAAAGTACTGCAAAAGACATTTAAACAGCTCATTGATAAACGTGTACAGCAATATGGCAGCCAGCAGATGTCTGCCTGAGACTTAGCCCGAGTTTCCTCTGGCCCTGACAACAGACTTAGACATTTTGACAGATAGATGTCTGGTGTGGGGCCCCCAATTTCGACTTAGTAATATAATATATTTGATATATAGCGAAATACATAGTAGGTATTTGTATTGATGGATAAAATACATGAAAGTTCTTTTCGTTTTACAGTTTTTTTTTGTTTTTTTTTTGTTTTACAAATTTCACTTTAAATATTTGATTTAACATCAACTTAAATATTTATTTGTGTGTGCCGTTACTAAGATCTTTCATCAATTATACGGTTTCCTTTTACCAGAAATAATATACTTTCAACTTAAGCATACAGTTCCAATACATGTTATATCAAAATTAAATATAATCACTTCGCATTTAATTCTTGTCTATGTGTTTTATTCGTCAACTGTATTCTCATAAAACCGATTTTATCACTTACCTTTTAGTCAGCATCAAGTATGAATCCCATAAGGTCTTATTAACAAAAGTTATTTCAAATTCTTCTACATCGAGATTATGTGTTAGCTACGTAAACTGAGTACTAGAATTAAATTTATTCTGGAGAGATTCGATATGAAGTCAAAAATAACTTTGCTAATCAGAGTCAAACCAAATTCTATCCCAAAAATACGCGTTCTCTCTTTAGTACAAACAAACCCAGAGCCATCCTGTTGTTTTAAGCTCCCTTAACCTCTTACGTGCACTTAAAAGCAGACGTAGACTTGCGTGTATATTTAATAGTCTTAGAGAAACTGGATTAAAACGTAAGTAACGCTTACGACTACGTTTGCGTCTACGTGTAGACTTACGACCTTTAATGAAACATGATCCATGCCGCTATATTTTAATTCTTTATCGCCCAGAAAATAATATTGTCACATTTTTGTTATTATTATTATAAACATGGCTACATGTTAATCTTGTATGTTGCCAAATGTTGATATCGATTCAATAATGATACTGATTTAAATAGTGAAGCAGCACAAGGATAGCTATTCTGAATTAGTATTGCTGTATGACTTGTATCTTGTAGACGACTACACTTATCCATCATTGATAAAATATATAAACAAAACAGTCAGGAAATCAATAACTTTATTCCAAGAATGCATTTGTTTAAAAGTATGAAAAAGTAAACAAATTAGTATTATAATATAGGAAAACAAATTGCTTGATATGGTTTTTCTTTCTTTTTGCCTTAGCCTCAGCATTTTTACTTAAAACTATTTTTAAACGATATATAAAATAAAACACACGTGATTGTATTTAGTAATCTGGAATGTCATTTCTTAACAGAGTTTCAACAGTACTGTACCTGCAATTTGCTTTCGCGTCTAGAATACCATCATCTCCCTGCATTTGTTATAAAAAAGTTTGATTATCAAAGACTACAAGAACATTGTAGATACAAATATTTAATAAAATCGTATAAGATACTGTGAAACCTGTCACTAATGGAAACAAGTGATAGTGAAAAAGTGGTCCATCACATACCTGTAAATATTTGTAAAAATGTCTTTTTATTAAGAAATATATGAGACGGGAAAACTGTTCCTTTTGAGGTTACAGTATAATTTCTCACTTTAAGAAAACAAAGTTGCAAAAAACATCGAAAACCAGACCTCTTAACTTGATAGCAATATGGGTTTTTAATGAGAGTCCCATAGGTTATTTTTCCTTAAGGAAAGGTTGAATCTGAACCAACGTAGATTGAGCATTAGAGACTACAATAACAAAACTACGACTACAGAAGTGCTACCTAAATTGGATCACAAATCATGTTGTATATATTTGTTTGGACGGATTTGGTTTACAATGATATATTTGTATGACATTAAGAAAAAAAACGTTGACAGGTATTAAAACACTTCATGCATTGGAAGTAAAACATTTATTCTTATATATTTTAGTAAAACCTGGACAGGAATATGGCTTCATATTTAAACAATATGACGATACATTTAACAGGACGGTATCATTAATTCGTATGTAATTGAGGCTCGTTCATGGGTAAAGATTCATTCGAACTAAGAATCACACAGATAATGAAACGCTCTTTCAAATCTTCAAATTCGATCTTTTAAAGGTTGCATTAAACAAATCGTAAAATGTTTACGGAACAGTGTTTCTAAATCTAGTATTTGTCATGAACGAACCTAATTAGTCACTTTGGTGGGTCGTTACACAAACCAGACTAATATCAGTTCAGTACATACAACATCTCATAAAAATATAGCATGCCACTTAAAAAGCTCTAGTTTTGTGCCATATACCTCATGCAAACGACACTGTGAAATAGGACGTCGATTGAAGGAAAGAGCTGTAACTCTAGTTCTTGCATACCTGCATTTAATGTCGTATTCACCTTGTACTACTGTTCCTCGTGTGGAATTGTTACAACCACGGAATTAGATTATCTAAGTCCGTGTTACAACTAAGACATAGTGGAGTGAGTAAAGTGTGTTCATATACTATAACAAGATGTTAATGGTATTATAATAATAACAATAATAATTCAAGATTCTTATATAACGCTTTATCACAAGTTAACCTAGTTCGTAGGTCGTCTCAAAGCAGCTCACACATTATTATCCGTTGTTTAAGGGCCTTTGCAACCAGCCCATATCTTTCTCAACTCTCTGGGAAGCATACAGCCGGTGCTGCCATTTCGGCGCTCACAGCTAGCATCCATCAATTCTAGCACTGCCCAACCACGTACTCATTTACAGCTGAGTAGACTGCAACAAGCGGAGTAACTTTTCTTGCTCAAAGATACAACACAGTGCCGTGCCGTGACTCGAACCCGCAACCCTTCGGTCACGAGCCCGGCGTCCTACCACTTGACTACCGTGCCTCCTAGCTCCTGAGTTGACCTGCTCACCAAAATTTTGATTGATTTCAGATGTATCATTTAGACTAAACAAATCCAATAGCTTACAGGTAGAACACCTATAGCTAATCTATTACATATCATTTCAAATCAACAAATTCATACAAATTAGATAATAAAATAATTTGACTTCGCATTTTTATATACTTTAACGGTTAACATATGAATTAGTCAACCCTTTCGTTAGGAGAAGTCTTTTAAAATACCCTTTTCCCCCATTTGCCTGTCATTTTTAGAGAATTACTCCTATTGGTCTCATTCTTTTTATCTGTGTCAAGGAGGGCAACATCCTTCAAAATTTTGTCAAAATCCCTCTGGTCTTTCTTGACTAGTTGGCATTTGATTGAACAGTCGACAGCGGACGGCATCGAATGCACGACCATAGCGTAAATCACGTGGCCTTCGACAAGGTAAGCAAATAAGGCAAAAAGACAAGGTTATTACTAGGTTACTTAGGTTAATATCAACGGTGTTTGATTACAATGTCACAAAGGATGACTTATAAATCCGTAAGTATATAACATATTGAAATATTGAATAAATCAGTGATTAATCATGGTTGTGACAAATAAATTGTGTCACGTTGTCAAATTTATAAATATATCCTGAATCAATCAACATCACATGTAAACATGTATATGAATAACAAAGTTAAATAAAATGAGCAAATGACGTTCATTATCACAAGTATAAAAACATAACACTTTCTATGTCATCGCGTAAAAAACACATGTATATGTATATGGTTAAAATATAAATTATTGATTGAAATAAATACACTGCATGCAGCCATGTATATGTGCAAAGCAAGACATTCAAAATTTTTACTAAAACGTGCCTTCCACATTGATTAAGGGCATGAAAAGAAATTAGCATTTTTAATAACATTTTCTGTAAAATTTACTCGTAGCTGATACTTTCTCTAAAATATAATCAAATATGGGCAATTGGAACATGCTAGTCTTGATACATTTTTATTTTCTCGAAACGAAAAACAACAGGTTCACCATATCCTTTTCCACATACAACACTAATGTGACTTTATGCATTATTAAAACACTATTGAATAGATTATATTTGAATGTGGAATTGTTTGAGTCACTTTAAGATTTTAACAATATTCCAATGTAGAGTAAAACCTCGATATAAGTAAATGTCCCTTGGTTCAATTGCTACATGGCTTTAATTACCACCTACGTATTAAATGTTCCCTCTTCCGTTTTCTTTAACAGTGTTTTGTACATCTCTCTCAATATATCGCCAAACCCCTTTATAACGTGATAATTTGGCCGGTCATATGATGGCAGTATATCGAGGTTTTACTTTAGATGTTGTATCGTTGTATTCAATGTAATATTTCGTAACAAATACTCGAGGATCAATTAACAAATGGTATGGATTTCAGAATTACGATAGTCACCACCATACATTCATCACAAACAATGCTTTGGTCAGCAGTATATCACAGCATTCACCATGTAATATGTAATATAAGTGTTAAATAACAGCACACTACAAAGAAAAGATCCCTGGCGTTATCCATTACGTGCCTTACTAGGGACAACCTTCAGATAACCACCTATCGATAATTGATACAATTCATTAGTAACGCCATTTTGATTCAGCTGGTGCGATGAAATGAACAACTAAACAACACAGACATATGTAAATTACGTATACCCACAGAAAAATGGAAGTCTAATAGTAAACAACAGTAAAGACTAAATGTATGTATATATAATTTTTGGGTTTCAATCTCTTAAATCATAAAGTTCAGATTTATTCTGAGAATGTGTTCAATTCCAGGAAATTTATTTTCTCCCAAAATTAAATATCAAGTGAATGAATAGTAGATGCATGTTTTAAGTTATACAAAACATAATTTCATGATATCACATATTTAACACCGTCCCAATAACTGTATACGGAAAATAGTTTCTCCGTTAAAATATTCATTAACCATTCGTTTTACCCTTCACATTTGAAATACAACAGGAATCGTTTAAATTCGTCTATTCCCTGAAACAATCAAGTCTCACTTATTATAAAAATAGCGAAAGCTTACTGTCGGTGAAACATTTTCAGGTATACAGTTATAGAATTAAAAGTCATCACAGCTTAACCTACACAAGATATCAAATATTAAAATATTTAATAAACATATTTTCATATTTTTTTTTTTTTCCAAATTGACCATGATATTGTCTTCCAATACACATACATTTACCGTAATTATGTTATAGTACGTACATGTCATATAGTATATCGCAGATTACTTACAAGTAGGTAAGTTCGTGTGATATGTTCGCGTTTAGCATCCATAACGAATGCAGGCACTATGCTCACAACTACGGTACACATACAAGATTCCTTGTCAAAAAAGAGAAAAAAATCAGCTTTTGCAATTAAGCGTGCATGTTATCTGCCGAAAAACGGGAAAAGGCGGAGGAGTGCTGCAAAACATGTAACAGAAAATACGGTAATTTACAGTATTGCTTACACGTATTAGTGCTACTGGACTAGAACCAGAGTAACCAAGGTATGCATACTCTGCTTCATATAAACCCTGGGGTTATCCGACGAACAATTCTGTTAAACTTGCATATTCTGATTACTTCTGATAAATCTGTGTCATGTTGTGAACAAAAGGATGTAGAAAGTTCTTCAATCGTAACTGCTACTGTAAAGTTTAGATGTCCAGTTACAGTTGTACCGTAACGTATCAACAGATGTGGAAACTGTACACTAACGATGCAAATCTGTTATCCAAGACACAAAGGGGAAGAAAAGACAGTATAGTCTTAAACATAAGTACTTCTACATAACAAATTTCTCAATGATTTTGGTTTACATCACATTACACGCTTGACTTGTCTGTCGCTTCAGTTTGCCTGACCTGGAACCGCCAGTCTCTCTCATGCGGAACAGTTTGGGTTTCGATGGTTCTTTTGGCTCCCTCCGACTGGTCGCTTGACTTGGGGTTGACTCAGGCTCCTGTTGTGCCAGAACAGCTGTGAAGACCAAAACAATTTAGGACATTAGTGGAGGGACATTACAGGATTGAGCAATAATAGCAATGCCTGCATATCAAACGAGCTTCATAAATATTACAAGAGGTCACGCAGCATTATACCTGTACTCGGTACATTGTACTGACTATATAAGTATGTACTCCTACTGGCGGCCCTTAAAAGTGAAAGAAAATATTGATAGGACTAGAAAATGTCTGGAAGACATGAATGCCCCCTTTATAGCAACCGTGACCTTGGAACCCTGAAACACAACGATGCCTGACGTATACTCATACTTGACCTTTGTATAAAGTT
>JAUMHH010157464.1:0-18162 GCA_032359455.1 Chlamys rubida | reverse complement strand
AGTATGCTACGTACATGTAATTACAAGACAGTAAAGGTCAGCTAACACAGTATGCTACGTACATGTAATTACAAGACAGTAAAGGTCAGCTAACACAGTATGCTACGTACATGTAATTACAAGACTGTAAAGGTCAGCTAACACAGTATGCTACGTACATGTAATTACAAGACTGTAAAGGTCAGCTGACAAAGGACAGTGTACGCCCCCCATAACAAGTCTGTCAAGGTCAGATGAAAAATTATGCTACCTAATTACCAGACTTTCAATGTCAACTAACAAAGAATGCCCCCTAATAATCAGATTGTGTAAAGTCAGCTAAATGATAATCTGTTTAAATGATATTTCAGATAAATTCTACATTGGAATAGCATTCCATTTTATGAGTTTAGTGTTAATATCCTTGACAGATAATTTAGCCACATTGAAATATTTTAAAGAAATTTTCAATATGGTTATGAATTTTCTATTCTCCTTATCAGTATTTTATGATCAATTTGTAAAACATGATCTTTCTGTTGCTTGTTTGTTTCAGTAATTTTATGTTCACTACCAATTCACTACCAAGTATTTCAGTTATCCAGCAGACGATAACAATCAATGACTGCATCAACATAAGAAATCTACAGAATCTTTTTACTCCATATGCTTCATGCATTTTTTTTTTGTCTCAAATACTACAATAATCAGTTCTATCAAAGATATTTTCAATATGGAAATCTACTACCTGTAACAATTTTATCATGCTTAAGGCTGTGGTTTGATTAACAGAAGACTACTTGCCATGTAACCTGTGACTGGAGCCTCCGGCGGGGCTATCCGTAGTCCCTGACTAAGGATTCCGACCCAGTTTGTTAGACGCGATCCGTGCCATAGCAGCATCCTGTACACCAGAGAAAACAAGGATGTGACAAAGTTATCAAAGATAAATTAAGTTCTGTTTAGGGTGACCTTCCACCTTTAGGGGAGGGGGGCACATCCTCCATTTATAGATATTAAATTCCCTTTGCCCAAATATGCTCTAGAACAAGTTTGGTTAAACTCCCTTTATTGGTACAAAAGGAGAAGGATCTTTAATGTTTTCCTCTATTTCTCCTATTGGACCCCACCCCTTTTGGGGGCCCCTTTGTCCAAAGATGCTCTAGAATAAATTTGGTCAAAATCCTTCTATTGGTTGAGAAGGAGAAGCTTTTTGAAGATTTACCTATTTTCCCTCTATTTGGCCCGCCCCTCTGCCCCACAGGGGGGCCAAACCCTCCGTTTAGGTATACAAGAAGGAGAACCCTTTGGCCAATGATGCTCCATGGCTAATTGTCTAGATTTTAGGGTTGTCCTACATTCATTTCTTTTATTTACTAAATGAAATTATTTGTGGCATCATACCTATTTCCATGATCTTTGAAGGCAGCGGCCTCTCCTTCTTTTTCCATCTCAAAAACGTCCAGTACCTGATACTTGAACTGGTTATGTGTAACTGCGTGAGTGTTGTGTAGGTAATCTGTTATCATCTAAAACACAACACATATATACTATATACTATAGTTGCTATCACTGAACATACAACTTCTTCAAATTAAGGATCCCTGTCCCACTGCAGGTAAAAAACTGTAGAATTCCACTGTAGTTTTTCATATGTAGTTACTTCCCCTTTATCTTCTTAACCCTTTCACCACTGTAGACCAAAATTAACTCACCAAGATAAATGCAGGTTAGAGTTTACTAAAGTTATCTAGGGATGAAAGGGTTAAGGTCATAACAGTAGTGGTACAGAGCCATTGTACTACCACTAACCCTGGTGGCTCAATTGGTTAGAGCGACTGTACTGTTGGTGGTCCGGGGTCGGAATCATTGTCTTGGCTTGTGGTATTTTTACTCTTTGAACGAACTTTTTTTTCTGTATATTTCATCTTTTTTTTTCTTCAAAAATGCTCCGCAAGGTAAAGAGTTTCTTTTCACCAGAGACCAATAAAAAAGCAAGCAATGTGACTTCAATTTTGCTATGACATATTCCAGGGGTGTATAGAGCAGCCTGAGCATTACTCCTGGAGTATCGAGGATTGACAGACCCCCATAAACAACTCTGGCCAAACTTTAACCCCAGCTGTTCACACAGACCGAGACCTAGATAGTAACTTACCTTGAAGTCGTCTGCTTTGTGATCCATTGGTTCCATTTTACACTTCAGTGAATGGTAGTGTCTATCTACTGGGTTCTCCGATCTGTCTCCCATCTTCAGAGTCTTTATAGCTATCTCAATGTCTCCGAGAGCCTACAGTAGCAGATTTCACTTATTAAAACTAGCACATGATAAAACCTTTTGATACATTTTACCTACAGCATTATGCAAATTTCTTAATAATAAACAATTTCTTTAATACTAACTAGTTATGTGAACTACATGGAGTGTCAGTTCAAATGGACACACATGCAGGAGAATGTGTGCAATTCAATTAGCATAGCACCAGGGACTTGTAGATTTTATGTTGAAGCTAGTGAAAATTTTCAATAATTTCTATAAAAAGTATATAAGTCAGGCTATTGAATTTTTTCAAAATCTGCCACCAGGCTAACTATAAAAATATGAAATTGTTCCTCCCTAGACCATCATCTGAATTTTGATTATCCATAATTTCACATTTTTTTTATCCAAAATTTCAATCATTGAGCCTTGGATGTGTCCCAAATAAAAAGCTGGCTATAATAACTGTGTTATCAGTTATCTGAACTGCTGCTTCTCTGCATTTACATGTATATTTCCTGTAGGGTTTGGACAATTGGCTGTCTTCTGTATTTATTACAGTAAGTTTCCGTGGCTAAGTCGTGTACATCACTGACTCCCTAAGAAGACATCAGTTTATGAAGGCTTATTAACCAACAGACTGGTGCCTACTACTGTGATCATCTAGCTGCTACAACAAATCACCTACCTTGTACTTTTATTACAGAAAGATTTTTAAATAAGTAAGTGTGAAAACAATTTAATTTCAAAGCATAATTTCCCAACTTGTGAATGTAATTTCTCAACACTACCAGGTACCGGGTAATTGACATTACAGGTCAAATGATGAAAACAGATGACAGCCATTCTTTCACTGACCAAAGCGTTACATTTTGGGGTACTACAAAATAATCTGTTATTCTAGTTACATGTATGAAGCATAAGTCAGTATACCTGGGTAGTTAATAATAAAATGATCAAAGTTAATAATAAAATGATCAACACAGTGTTTTCTGTGACCATCTTTAGAGCAACATTCTCCTTGAAGGCAGGTACAAGAAATCTCAGGTCACCGATCTATTTTCACTGCATTAGGTATTCTTGATGGTACAGCTGCAACATGCAGTGTTAAACTGCACATTACAACTATACATCCAATGTCAAACAAAATTACCTCCAGAAGCTGCATCTTTAGTTCCACTACCTGTTTAGTCCGGATTAACGATGGCGGTCGCATCCTGAAAGTAAACATATCTGTAATTTATCAGACAGATGATACCATTTAACTCCAGATGTAATGAATTTATATATTTCAACCTAATGGAACTGATAACTATAATATATATATAAAGTATTGTTCTGCAATGTTTATTATTGCGTTGATTTCACAAATGTATCACTAACATCAAATTTTGACTGTGTGTTTGTACAGACAATCATACAGAGAGTGGTAACCCTATTTTTCTCTTACCCTGGACAGGTGTATCCGCACTTTTACTGGTGTGAAATTTCCTTGTCTCACCCTAGGGTTGAGACGGGGGGGATTCCTCTGAATTTAGCCCTGAGACATTAACATTACATTGTGTATGTGATACACAATGGGAAAACAGGGTAAGAGAAAAAGAATCATTCACCCCCTTGTTGGTGAGAGATTCTATTAGTCTTGTTATCAGGAGTTGTCTCTATTAGCGTATTAGCTTATCGCACAGTTGTGCTGTAGGTATATACCGTGGTTGATATATATTTAATTTCGCTATATTCACGCTTTGACTTATATGCATATTCTAAACACCAGCGAAATTACTGAAAATGTTAACCACTTTTATGGACCTTATCACAACATGTTGAAAATATTTATAACCCAAGGCTATTATGCAAGCTTAAATGAACTAAAATCAGATTGTCACCGGACAACTGGGCAGCCCATGTAAAAACAACACTTACATATAAGTGGCCACAATATATTTATGTGTACACAGTTGGTGATGAAATGATTACAGTTTACTCCTACAAAGGTATACACACATTTCATTTTCTTTCGAGTGAAGTATATACGTAACTGGTGGATGACGACGCTCGGGATCAGTGTTTTCAAACAGTTTACCTGTATTTCGAGGTTTAACCCTTAAATGATGACACTCAAAATACTTTGCACGACACATGGGCACAGCGAAATTAAATCCCGCGAATATGTACTGAATACGAAACCACGAAATATTGACTCCGCAAATTTAAAGCGCTATACAGTATTTTACTACTGGAATACCAGGAGTTCAAAACTCAATCCCAAACATACAATCTCTACATACCTTTTGTCATCATATTCAGATATGTATAATGTTATCTAGGAAAACATTTGAAACTGTGACATATTGCTGAAACTTGATTGTACAATGGGTAACAATATATGACAGAAAGACCCAGGTGTACAGTGAAACCTGACCTTACTGACACATGACTTTGAATATATCTTGTGAAGTCTGTCATACTTTCCTGTCTTAACCCTTTCACCCCTATGTAACATTAGTAGACCCTTCCATGCATTGATATGGATGAGTCCATTATGGTCTACAGTGGTGAAAGGGTTAAAAGTCTTTAACGGACACACTCTCTTATGTAAGAAAATATTTCAGGCCCCCTTGATGCAGTGAAGACAGGTTTCATTGTTCTAGTCTAGCACACCCATACACCTTACCTTCCCCAGGTAGCAGCCTCTGGGTAGTGTTCTCCTTCAGGCCATCCTTCCTCTTCAGGTATGTACTGGGGACCCAGCCCTGATGGTCCTCTATGGTCACAAACCACCAACCTATCATCATACGTAATATAAGTAAGTCAAGAGTGGCATACATGTAAACAACCAAGTGTAGAAACTCTTTGTTATAATAAACGGGAGAACAGCCAACACCGGTCCAATGTAGGTATTGAAGAGCCATGGCATACATGTTAACAACCAAGTGTAGAAACTCTTTGTTATAATAAACGGGAGAACAGCCAACACCGGTCCAATGTAGGTATTGACGAGCCATAACTGGCGAAACCTGTCGGCAAGTAATAAAGTATTTTACCTAATTATTTTGTGAAGCTGGTAAATGTTGAGAACACTCCCACATACCATGTCTTCGTTATAAGTAACAAAGGAGTTAAACTCAATACTATATGTAACCATAAGGAGTGGAAGTTGATTTCTATGTGTAACCAGGGAAAGGAAACTCATTGTAGTAATGATGTTACCGAGGTATTGAGTATAACCATGATTAGATAGATAGAGATTTAGTTTTTAACCTACAAAAGTATAGGTATTCCAATTTTAACACATTTTTTTTGTAAATCAATGAAACACAAGTCAGTAAAACAAGCAAATTCACAGAATTTATAACCCACACTTAAAGGATAATCACACTTTCAGGATATTTAAACTATAGCCCATGGTTGAAATTTGTTGTAGATATACTTAATGCAAGACTTGCCAATATGTATTAAAAGCAAGTAGATAAATTAATTACAAGTTAATATGCACTCGTCACATTGGGAATTTTACTTAGCAGGCTGCCATTATGTAGACTCTAGGTGCCTAACCGAATTCGTTTGAAACCTTACCATAGTTAGAGCAGTGATTACACAGAAACCAATTAACAAATCAAAGTCAAGTTGCGTCACAAATAATATGTAATTATACATTAACAATCAAAACTTAGCATGAGATTTGCCAAATTTGGTTGAAATCATACCACTTTTGGGCAGTTATTGATAGAAACTAAAGTGAGGCTGACAGAGGAACTCACCCCATAAATTAGTTTCCTCTGTCTTCTTTAAAAGTGAGGATAAATCAGAAAGCACTACTGTATATCTTATATGATCAGCTTTTCTGCAAGCAGTCCTAAAATTTTCTTCCCAGCAATGAGTTGGCTTTTTAATTAGAAGTTACAGACAAACCTGTATTAAAAGACAATATTTTGGAAGTCCAAAAACTGGTTTCTTAACATAGGTGTCCCTTAATATCGGAATAATTCACTGAATGAAATCACTACAATGGGGAACATTACTAGTGGTCTCTTATTGGTAGTAGTGGTGGCATGAGCAGGTTTGACTGTAATCATTATCAAATACTGATACCTTTAATGTTCTATGACCTTATTACAACTTTGTCTTCTGCGCGATCCCACTATGTAAACACCTAGGCCGTTTTAGTTTATCGCGGTCCAAACGGTTGAACAGGTTGGACCGGAGTTGTTTGTTTACGAAATAAGGTCAGACCCAGTAATCTGATGCTACCTTTATGCGAGCCTTGACAAAGCCTTGCAAGGCCTGCATAAACGTTTGCAGGTTCGCCTGGATTTATACCCAAAAATTTTACATTTTAAAACAGACGTACTGGTTGTTCCGCATAAACGAACAGGCCCCTGTGTTAACTTGCAGGTATGACCTTGCTAACTCTTCATGGTCATAATGACCTGATATGACCTTGACCTGACTTACCGCTTTCGCTTTTCTCCACGACCTCCACCACCATGCCAGCCTTCAGGTTGAGGTCCCATTTGTCCTCCTTACTGTAATCTCCAATCACCACATACTCCTCCGCAAGCTTTGGGCCGGAGATCTTCTCTATGTTCCGATTCTTTGTCTTCATCCTGAGTCCAAAGAAATTCAGATAAAGTATGTCCATTCTCAAGTTATACACCTTCATCTATGCACCTACATATTAACCCTTTCAACCCTATGTAACTTCTGAAGACTCTACCATGTATTGATATGGGGGAGTTCATTATAGTCTACAATGGTGAAAGGGTTAAGTGTTTATCTCTTATTTCCAATCTTCATTAAACAAAATTTATATAATTTCAACCGGTTGACGGTAGGAATTAGGATGCAATTATTTTCTCTTTGGTATGAGAAACACCAATAGGTGACACTATTGGTGGTATTTGCATGTGCAAATGGTCTGGGTTGTTACCTATACGTGTCATTCAGGCGACACAGGTAACAAGAAGCATGCGTGTATTTTTTAATTTTTAAATGGGGTTATTATATTGAGATTAATAGGTTAGGAGTTTAGTTATTTGTTTGTGTGTGAGATGTATTAATCCTGATGATTGTAAATAAACATCGGTCAGTGCCTATGTCGCTGGGAAATACAGTTTCTTTATTCGTGTTGTTTATCCTATTGGATAATATAGAAGAGAACTGTAGTTATAACTGTCCGGGGGGCATTTACAAAAAATAGCAATTACCCTGGTACATCTTTAATTTGCTCAAAACTGTGATTGTTTTCTGAAACTGCTGTATTCAACCAAATCTATCTGAAAACATGTTTTGGGGATATAACTATAACTAATTCTTGGCCTTTCATATCCATGCCAGCAAGCCAGCTAACGGCTCGATCCTAGTTAAAGCGTTTCATTTTCAGATGTTTTATTTCCTGTCCACCAAAAACTCACCCGTAACACTTTGATATACAATGCAAACGATAAAATTAATTAATTTATAATTTAAACAGTGACAAAGGGCTCTGATCATGTCCAAATACCAAGTTCAGAATTAATGTATTACCATGCATACAGCTTAAACATATGGAAAAGGTATTTGTGGGCTAAAATCTAGGTATGATTAAATATCTGAAATATATTTTTTCAGACTTCCTTATATGCAAATTTATGCAGTTTGTAATTTTTTCATACACCCATGAAAATTACAAAAAAGCAAGAAACATAACTCTGTATTCTGTGTTCAATCACAAAAATGTCATTCAAAGTGATTTTAAAATAGAAATGTTATACATACATGCTCTGTAGCGTTGCATATCCATATTTTTTGATAAAAGAATCCGTATATTTTTTGTTCATAATGTTTCTATCTAAACCTCTGTAGGACACTCCTAGACACCTACTGCGATTTTTCATTTGCTGGAACAATGTCCTCAGGTCCCACGTCAAAGAAATCCAAAACGTCCTCACCACGGGAGATTTTTGCAGGCAGTGTAATTAGAGCCTAAAACAGATATACCAAAAACACCTGGAATGCTGGTAGTATTCAAATGTAGTTGTTAACAAAAATGTCATATATGAGATATTTTACATTTTAATTTCTGTCAGAGGAAGTTCAAAAATACCTCTTAGTAATTATAACTTCCTGACAAATAATGACAGGTTTATTTTTAAATTGTATTTATAAAATGACTGGTACATCTTTTTGTAAATCTGGATATCTGTAAATCAGATCTATACAAATGCATGCAGTTGCTATAATATAAAGTTACAATCTACAAATTTTACTTAATAACAAATTTCCTGTTCATTATACCAAGAAATAATGCTTCAATGTATAAGGAAGTCATTGACTCTAACATCCCTTATAAATATAAAAGAGGAAATACCTTTCAAGCTTCAAGTGTGAAACAAGAGTTAGAAAAATTTAGGCAGAAGCTACCACGCAATACAATGTAGAAACCTTAAAGCAAGCAAATCTACTTCCTTGTGTATAAAGTTTCCTATTCAAACACATACATACAACTTACCTAATGTCCAAATACACATAAACAATCTTACTGATATCCAGATCTAGATACATACATTCAATCTGATTGATGACAAAAAATACATTCAAGCTGAATGATGTTCAAATACACATTAGACAGCTTGATTGATGTCTAAACACACATTCAATTTGAATGGGGTCTAAAAACACACATACAACTAAAGTGATGTCTGAATACACACATACAACTAAAGTGATGTCTAAACACACACATACAACTAAAGTGATGTCTAAACACACATACAACTAAAGTGATGTCTAAACACACACATACAATGAAAGTGATGTCTAAACACACACATACAACTAAAGTGATGTCTAAACACACACATACAACTAAAATGATGTCTAAACACACACACATACAAACTGTCTGTTGTCCAAATACACACATAAAAATTGAATGAAGTCAAAATACACACATACAACTAAAATGATGTCAAAATACACACATAGAACTAAAATCATGTCCAGAGACTCATATACAACCTTAAGCTTACTGATGTCTAAACACACATACATTTGGTATATACAATTTAACTAATGTCCAAATACACAGATGCAACCCATTTAACCTCCAAATACACACATATAAACTGACTGATGTCCAAATGTACTGATTTAAACCTTATTGTACCTTGCAGTAATCATTAATAGGCTGAAGTCTCTTCAAGGCAACATCCCGAATATGGCTCCTCCCAAAGTAGATCTTCCCTGTGTTGGAGTAAAGGGTCAATATAGCAGTAAAGCAACACTAGTACTGATAACAGTAATATAACACTTACGTAACTTCTGACTCACTATTTCCTTTCTACTTATGAGTTGTAAACTTTGAGTTTTGTGGTCATCATCGATTGTTTGAAATGTAGTTACTAATGCATTTTAAAACATAATAACACATGTAGATGAAAATATTATTACAATGACCTTTATAATATAGATGACCTATTTAATTTTACATCATGATCATAACATATATGGCCTTCCATATAGTCTTCAATGACCTATAATTTACACGGACCTATGATATAGATAACTTATCTCATTGTAAACTGTAATCATTATAGGTATATGACCTCCAACTAGGTCTTCTATGACCTTTACATTAGATTGACCTAACTACTTTACATCATGCAAAATTGCATTACAGCTCTGACTTTTAATAATGTGTTCAATGACCTTCACATTAGGTTGATCAAATTATTTTACATCATGCATGATTATATTACAGATATGGCCTTGAATTAGGTCTTCAATGACCTTTTCATTGATCTTGAATGAGGTCTTTAGTAATTTAACATTTTCATTAATTTATAAGATAGATGAAATATTTCCTTTGTCATCATTATACATCTGTGACCTTTCTTCATGTTTTCAATGACCTCTACACAGATCTATAATATAGATGACCTATTTACTTGTAAACTATTATCATTACAGCTATGACCTCTAATTAGGTATTCAATGAACTTTACATGAGATCTATAAGAAAGAACATACATTTCCCTTGTGATCATTTACAGATACATGTACGACCTTTTATCATACCTTCAACGACCTTTACACACAAAAGGAATCCCTGGTGATCTCAGGTACATAGTGACTTTTACACTAAAATGATCTCTAAGTATCTCTAAATAACTACCTGTAAAAGACCTCTGGTCAAATGGTCATCTTTTGTACATGTACCAGTATTGGCATTTACTTAGAAATGACCTCTGGTAACCTCTACACGATAACATTATTTATACACAGAAATTACCCCAGGTCATCTCTACAAAATGACCATCACACAAAATTTGAGATTTCTTAGTATGCATGTGATGAAGCTTTCCTTTTACCTTGCATGAAATTAATTAACCCCAGTGACCTCTGTCCTTACACCCTACAAGCTATATTTAGAACATAACTTATTCCTTAGGTATTGATTTGTTTGTTTGGTTGATTAAGTCTTAGCAGTTAATTATAAATAGGGCAAAAAGATAGAAAATAAGTAAACATAAGTGTCTGCCAGGAAACAATCTGTAAGCTAATAAGCTGTAGTAAAAGTATCAAATAGGAAACGATAAAGACTCAAAGTACCCCGGTAACTTAATTACGGTAGTCTCTTTAGTGTTTCCTAAGCAGATGTAGAGCACAGAAAAACATGAGGCCCATAGGGCCTACAAATCACTCACCTTACCAGAATATTACCTGTTGTAACACATTTGACACAGGTGACCTTTCATATATTGTATATATACATATCTATATTAACTGCAAGGTAATCAATTTTTTTTCAAAATTTACTAGCCCATTTAACCAGCAAGCTGCAGGTCCTTTATTATGATCCTAGACCTTTTGGTTCTAAAGAAGAAGTTATTTGAAACATTTAACATGGTTTACCCTGTGACAGTGATGTTTCTGCAAATATACACAATCACAGGCCAACTTTCATTAACCCCATGCATGCATCTTGGTTTATTTGCAGTATTTGGTACCAAAATGTGTACCTAGTTCATTTGCAATAACATACTTCTACACCCCAGCATGCTGCAGCTAGGCCACATATCACTTCTCTAGGCCTCATATTTTTGTCATCATAAGAAGTTGTTTGAATATATAACACATTGGATCCCTGTGACCTTGAAGGTGGGTTGAAGTAATTTATTTTCCAAAACTTGATTATTGTGCAAACTACAGGCCAACCAGACTACAGGGAAGGTACTTGTAGTACCTCGATTGATTGATTGATGGGGCTTTACGTCCTTGTTCTGGTTATTACAAAACGTAGGACAAAAATAAGGTACACCGTGTAGTAACAAAATCTTGTCAAGTCTGCATAAAGGTAATAACCCTTAGCTTGGATACAGGTAAATAACCAAGATTTACAGGTAATAGCCCTGTATACAGGTAATAACCCCTGCATACAGGTAATAACCCTGGTATACAGGTATTATAATATATAAATAAACCCAGTAATTACCC
This sequence comes from Chlamys rubida, assembly GCA_032359455.1. Classification (NCBI taxonomy): domain Eukaryota; kingdom Metazoa; phylum Mollusca; class Bivalvia; order Pectinida; family Pectinidae; genus Chlamys; species Chlamys rubida. Next base: position 6,446 of record JAUMHH010157464.1, on the reverse strand, counting down.
ATGCATACAAGTACCAGGTAATAACCCTTCAATACAGGTAATAACTCTTCAATACAGGTAATAAATAACCCCTGTATTCAGTAATACACCGATGTGCAGATAATTATCCCAATATTACAGGTAATAACCCCTGTATTCAGTAATACACCGATGTGCAGATAATTATCCCAATATTACAGGTAATAACCCCTGTATACAGGTAATAACCCTGTATACAGGTAATAACCCCTGTATACAGGTAATAACCCTAACCCCTGTATACAGGTAATAACCCTGATTTATAGGTAAGTATTCAGCAGCATACAATGTAAAGATGATGAGCGGATACAAACATATCACTCATAAATATGTCTAGTACATGTACATTAATTTGCAGGTTTTTTTTGTGAGATTTGGTGACATCCAAATCAGCAGCAGATGAATGCTAGCTGCCTTGACCTTGTTATAGCTACGGTATGTGTTGAACATTTACACTGTACATGGACAGTTCCAGGTACATGTTCGTACAACTTTACATATATATGAAATGTATAGAATTAAAATCTATACCATAGAATACTGTATATCAATGAAAAACCATTCTTTTATTTACATAAACAAAATCCTGTATTCACATTTGTAACACTGATCGTGATATTCATGCCAATTATTATGACTCACTCACAAAAAGCTACTGTAAATAATGTGAAAAACATACATGTACATGTAACTTCCTCAAAAATACATTAACAACCATAGGTAAGCTTAAGCATGTACATTATCATTTTTTTTAATTTGTTCTTTTTTCCCTCAAAACATTTATCTGTGACATCTTTCATACTTGGCAAGCTTAAGAAGTAGTCAAACTTACCTGGCAAAAACGGTATAATCCTTTTCATAGGATCAAGCAGGCCTGCCTCCAAGGGAAACTTGTCCAGTAATTCATTCTGTTAAATTGAAAATTGTAAGATGTTTGTGATTGGGCTGGTAAGTATCACCTCTGACGGTGACACCATGTGACGTTAGATACGACCAGACCACAGGACTTCCTCAAGGACTTACGTCAACAGGGGGAAGCAAAGATACACTTTATGTGTTTACTCTCAAAGCAATCTCAGATTACGTACGGTACAAAATACAAAACAACTATTGTTATATCTCTTAGGATATTAACATTTTACCATACATATTATAGCTGCTGAGAAAAGATAAAATAACATAAGTGTGAATGATAGATGTGAATCCTTACCAATTAAAACAGTGTATAACCTTCAGAATACTTGATCACATGATTAAAACGAATTTGGAAAAGGCCCAAGTTTTAGAACTTCATTTGAATCCTTCCAATCCCATTTGTTTTCAGGTCTAAAGCTGAAATGCACTTCCGGAAATAAATCAAAATCTTTCATTTTAAACGAAAACACGAGCAGGATCCTGCTTTAATGATATGTGAATCTTCATATAACAGTGACATATAGAACATTTTGTAACACTGGGTTACTGTGGGGCTAGTTAGGCGTACAAGAATAAAATATAAGTTTCAAAGAACCATAACTCTAGTAAAAGTTGACATAGGATCCTGTCTTTATGATATATATGCAAAGACACATACAAAACATTTTGCAACATTTTCTCACAAGAAAAATCTTAACAATCAAAGGATAATAACTCCGGTAAAAATTATCGCAGGATCCTGTTTTCAAGCAATGTGAAATATCATGAAATATTTGTAACACATAGAAAATTTTGAAACACTAGGTTGTAAACTATGGGACTATAGTGGCATCAACAAGAAAGAATTTCAAAGTTTTAAAGGGCCATAACTCTTGCAAAAATTGGAGCAGGATTCTGTTTTAACGATATGCAAATCTTCATATGATTCCCCTACACATACAAATTTTGAAGCACTTCTGTCTCGGTTGAAAACCGTAAGACTAGTTGCACTCACAGGAAAGTGTTGATGGATGGACAGAGCATGATAGCATATAACATGCTCCATTTTGTGGGTGTATAAAAAATCTCTTTTTGCAAATGAAGGCACTTAAAGCTTGCACACACACACACACCCAAACCTATGGATCAGCCACTAAGAAAAAGTGTGTCTGATCGTGATCTTTTACATTACATGAAAAATTATTTATGTCATATCTTAATTACAATACATGCATTGCATAATCATTGTGTAATAAGTGATTTTTGCTCATGTAAATTGTTTTTATTCAGGGCAGCTGCACCAGACCCCATTTACAGGCTCTTTCAGCAGGGAACGTTCACCTTAAATATTTAGGATATAAACTATAACAAAAACAAGTTTTAAATTCAGCCGTGCTCATCAAAAAAAGATATAGAATAAAATTTGCATTTAAAAAAAAAATTGATGCATCACAGCCGTAAACCAGCAGAATAAATAGTGCATTACATCTAGTGTTTACCTGTATGTCTGTTTCCTCATAAGATACATTAAAACCATTAACTGCTTACAAATCCATACACTTATGCGTTTGTTTTATGTGTAATGAAATGTTGGAAATTCCATATGAACTTAAGGGGTCTGGAGTTCAAAATTATTTCAATTTGTCAATAAATTCATGACTTAACATGTGTTTAGTTACTTCTTAGAATGAAATAATTTTAAAATAATATTACTGCAATGCTTTTCTAGTCAAACATGTGAATAATACATTACATTACTTTATTTTGATTTTCCATCTGACATATATGTAACCAAAATTACATTTAATCATTTCATTGTTAACTTACAATTACATCTGGTTAATGAAGATAAGATACCTTACTGTTCTTAATGTAATTACTTACACAGAGATTTGATTCCTATTTTTAATGAAAATCCATTTCTACTTAAAATCTCCGATGTAATTTACATGCCACATGCTATTTATAACGCCCCCCCACCCCCCACCCCCTTCACATGCAATGTTATTTATGTTTGTTCAGAAATCATTTAGCAGCTATCTTTTATGAGTAATAGTATCAGTCTTGATTAATTATATATATATAATGATTTTATTACAAATTGTTAAGTTATACAAGAATGAAGACATTGATACTATTGAAATAATTCTAAATTATTATAACTAAAATGTTAATTAAACTAGTAATGGGAGATAACTCTAGCATAAAATGCATGGTAGCGTACATGTACATCCTTAAGTGGGCCAGAGCTTGAATCAGCGCTTATATCAAATGAGATGTTTTTCTGTGGCATGAAGCAAACAAGATAAATTCCACTATTTAGAACTCAATATTCTTCATAGAATGATGTCTGTCTCTTAAAGATTTCTCTCTATAACATGCAGGTGAAAGGTTGGCAAGACACTAAGTGTGCTACTTTAGGAAGTATCAGTAAATAAATAGGAATCAGTATTAAAAAATAAAAACAAGAATATCTAATCAACCCTACACATACATTTATACAGGTAACCTGGACTTGTCCCTGCCATGTACATATGCCTGTAGGGGAAATGACTGTTTGGACAGCATTGATACACATTAATCTATGTTATAACCCACAGGAATGCTGACCACCATCTAAATTAATATGGGGATATAGTATTAATACATTGACCAGGAAACTTTAAAACCCAAGTTTACAATTTACTCGACCTGTGACGAGGTGTCTTCATAATCAAAATTACAATAATGTCAAACGTACGGTATCTAGTGCACTTACTTAATTGATTACAGGTGTTACAAATTAATAAGTTCACTTACCTGGAAATCAAAGAACCGGCTGTACCTCCTGTACAGGCATGTGGTAGTGTGATCTGACCAGGTAACCATGACGATGTATACCTGTCAAATAGGTAAGCACAAAGCTATGTAACAGGTGATGGATCTTACAGGTAACCTATCAGCACATACAGGTGTGATTAATTAGTCTGGTCCTACTACATTACAACAACTCTCATCTTAATCATACTCGCATACTATTTTCTATTTGTAAAATGGCAATGTATCAAATAGTGTCTTATAGTATCTATTACCAGTTCTTGATCTGACAATATGACGGTAAAAGAAAGTAACTCTTTCACTTTTATTTAGCTGTACATGTATGTTTTATGCTTTCTGAAGAAAAACTCTTTATTAATGACATTATATATCATATCAATTTTATTTCTACTGGCTTAATTTCATACAGACAACATAATCTGATGGTCATTGATTAGAAAAATACATATCATACAGAAGACACAATGTGAGGATGTGTAGCTATAGGGCTGTATATTACACTATGGCCATGAAGTGTTTATCATACAGAAGACACAGTGTGAGGGTCTGTACATGTACAGTGTACATTACACTAGATGTGTCTATTCTCGTGAAGGTTCTGGAGTAGCCTTCATTTGTTTACATTTCTGCTAACTGGTGATTCATCTTTCCTTTTCCACTTGAAAATGTGTTTATTACATGTACAATATGTGTAAGCTAAAATTATGTGGTCATATGCTACATGCAGCTTTAGTTAAGATAAGTACATGTACACTGAACTACTTTTGAATACAAAAAGTTCAAATACTAATAGAAAACAATACAAAGTCCATGGGCCTTAAATTAACTCTGGAACTTATTGAGGTTAAGAATCCTTTCATCTGTAATTAGGAATTAGGATTTCAAAGATTTACCTATATTTCCTGTAAGTGGGCCTCCCCCTCTTCCCTCATGGGAACCACACCTGTTTTTATAAGCTTGGGTCCCCTAATAGCCTACAGATAATTCACACCAATTCGGTTAAATCCTTTTACAAGTACATATCTTTTTGTATGTCAGGAGTAGGAATACTAGATTTAACTTGAAGCATGGGCTTTACGAATGCCCTTGCTCACATGATGTCTACAAAGACTAAGAAATGCTGGGGAAATCTGTATTACACTGTATTTAAGGAATTGCGGTCAAGGTCAAATATAGGTCACAGTGACCTTATTTAGGCTGCGACATACATCCTTACCATGATATATCATGTACCATTATGTGAAACAGCAGCAAAGATATTCTCTGGAAACCATTATATTAGTACTGGAGTTCAAGGTCGAATTGAGGTCACAGTGACCTGGTTTTATGATGTTACACATGTAAACTGCCTCCCATGATGTATACCTATAAACAAAGTTTGATGCCCATTCATGAAACAGTGGCTGAAATATAATCTAGAAACCATTATCTTAGTACTTATAAGTTTAGATCAGTCAAACATCAAATTGAGGTCATAATGACCTGGTTTTGAGATGTGACACACCACCTTCCAGTGATACATACGTACCCTCAGTATATATACGTTTGATGCCCATTCATGACACAGTGGCAGAGATATGCTCCAGAAACCATTATTTTAGAACTTGAAGTAAGGTCAGAGGTGAAATAGAGGTCACAGTGACCTGAATTTAGAATGTGACATATCACGATGTACCTATGAACAAAGTCTGATGCCGATTTGTGGCACAATAGCTAAGACACAGATTGCTCTGGAAACAAGCAAGAAGGGGGGGAGGGGTGTATAATAAAAATGTATCTATGTTTCATTTATCGGGCTTTGGTCCTCTGCCTCTAGATAATGAACAACACCCTCTATTAATAAAATAATAAAATTTTCCGTTCCGTTTGCCTAAGGATGCATCATGATCAGATCAAAGACATTTTAAATCATAACCGTACATATGAGCAATTATATCTACATTAACATGAAATATATTTTAACTTTCCAATGTTTCAGTTTATTCCAAAGATACAATTAAGAAATTTACATATTGATGATCTATCAAACAATTTTTTTTTAGTCATCAAGTAAACACATATTGATTATGACAATTTGATTAATATTGATCATGATCTGTAGCTCGACAGCCTCCTATGTATAATTCCAAGATATAGACAGATATATACACAATTTTACTTAAAAGTGAAAATCATCAAACAGAAAACAAGTGATGAAATGAACAGTGCATAACATACTTATTTATAGATTTCTATTTGAGAATCAGGTAGATGAATATGGATAAATACTGAAGATCATGATCATATGACCATATATATATAGATCTAGATGTCTCATTTACCAAACGTAGTTTTCCTCCTACATGTACATCCAGAACTGAGAAGTGTGGACACTCTAAGACTTTAGAACAGTTCTCTTATTTATCCTTATACTTGGTGTAATTGATTAAAGATTTAGATTTAATTTCTTCATATATAATTTAAAGTACAATTCGTACATACATTTATACAGAATAAAAACCATGGCTTGTGAAGTTTTTAAAATTATTACCAATGTAGCTCCAGATTATTTATGTAATCTTTTAACCATGAAATCGTCTTTTTATAACCTCAGGAATGAAAGGCAGCTGGAGCTACCAAGAGTAAGAACAACCAGGTATATATGGACTGAAGTCTTTTCGCTACGAGGCCGCCCGGGTGTGGAACAGTCTGCCAAACCATTTGAGGAAGGTGGATAG
>JAUMHH010157463.1:0-36065 GCA_032359455.1 Chlamys rubida | reverse complement strand
ACCTTAGTTCTCTGACTTCGATTCCGGAAGGATTCAATCCCACCGTTGGTGGTTCTCTTTACCTTAGTTCTCTGACTTCGATTCCGGAAGGATTCAATAAAAATGACTTTCAAAACAAAGATTTATCATTTTTAAAATGGGGCAAAGGAAGCGGAACTCACATATTATGTGATGGAAGGTTTTCAGAAGTTGTCAGTACAAAAGGTAATGTCTGGAAACTCAAAGATTTAAACAAAGATAATGAGTATTATTTGATCTCTGACGGTAAAGATAAATACTCGCATGGCAATACCATAAAACAAGCAAAAAAAGATCTTATTTACAAAATATCAAAAAGGGATAAATCAATATACAATAACATAGATATTAATAAAAAATTGCCCTTTGCTGAATGTGTAGAAATGTACAGAGTCATCACCGGAGCGTGTAGTACCGGCGCTAAAAATTTTGTAGAAACCAAAAATATCAAACCCAAAACATATAGTGTGACAGAAATTGCCAGACTCACACAAGGTTCTTATGGGCATAAAGAATTTTTAATTTTTTTTAATATTTAAACCCCTTTTATGATAGTCACCGACGCACTGCAATATATACCATTCAGCCACATGGACAGGAGTCAGGTGGCGCAGCTGCTGGGCAGATCTACAGGAGCGGTAGACTATTATGTAAAGCGCGGTGTCAAGGTGTGCGAAGGTCACATTATCTATCTGAAGAAAGAGCGATCAGGAAAATTTCTCACCAGTGATGTACTGGATTTTATAGAAGCCATCAAAAAAAATAAAGCATGAGACTCGCCACCGAAAAAGAAAAGTTTAAATACCTGGGTGTCCCCGGCAACACTGCCAATCTATCCAGTGCCAAAATACCATTTCCACTGAGACTATCATGGAAGCTGGATTTTACCATCAAAGCATTCAACTGTCACAAGATACTGGTCCCGCACATCGAGTCTGTATATCATGAGCTGTCTAAACTGGACAAAGTACTGCTCAGACAGGCAGGTATGGACATATGGGGTGGCTGCTATAACTTCCGTCCCGTACGTGGTACAGAGTCACGTGACAGACCACCATTCTCTACACACTCATGGGGTGCAGCCATAGACTGTGATCCTGAGCGCAATGGTCTGCATACCAAGTCACCACGGGCCAATCTGAGCAAACCGGAGTTTCAACCCATCCACATCATATGGGAGCAGCATGGATTTATAAATATGGGCCATGTAATAGGCCGCGACTTCATGCACTATGAAGCCAGCTTTGAACTAATTTCCGAACCAACAAAATACTTATAATCATGATCACAGATCACAGATCACCAAATCACAAGATAAAAACAGACCCGATTGATCAGTTATCACGCATATGTGAGTACACACTCATGGCGCTGGCTGTGATATGGATATTACATATTTTCATTTAAGACCGACCTTAGCATGAATCCTGAGACGACCGCATCACACACCACTGATACACCGCAGTATCTCACCATCCCTCCCGCAGTGAAAAATCATAGCGCCTGGCAGGACTGGATCAGATATCACCGGCTCAACAGACACGTGATGCGGTCTATCGTGTCAGAGCTCGAGAGAGCCAGATCAGCTGGAAGGATGAAAGCATCTGTAAAAGCCATCATCAACTATCTCCGGTGGAATATGTACGTACTCGGAGATGGCAGCGACATATACGCCATCAATGACAAGTATACCGGCATATACACACACATCATATCTGCTACCTTCCCGCAGTACAGAGATATGATCGATAAGCGGGAACTCAGAGCAGTAAAAAAGAAGTAAATCATCAACATAAATAAATCATACATGAAAGCAGGAGACAAAGTATATGTACCTACATACGGCAAGATAGTGACCGTCATGAAAGTAGAAAACAACAGGCCCACATACGGCAAGTACACAGACGATGCCGGCAACATACAGGTAGTAGATCTCGTAGTCACCACATGGGAGTTTATCACCATAGCTAAAGCACTGTGGACATTGATCAAATCTATATTTAAGATCAAGTAATGCCCACACCACTACAAAACCACATCAACGCTACCGCATCAGACACATCCATCCCGGATATGTCATGTGCACCTACACCACTCACAGATGAGTGTCAGATAGGATTCGGTCCGCACAGATATATTCGACTGGCAGATGTACCGGTATCATTTTTCGTCTGGATGGTAAAAGAACAAAACGAATATCCGAGAGTCAGCAGATCACCACAATGGATGCGCGTCATGGACTGGCTCAGGAGCAAACGCAAAGATTAGGCATTTCCTTTTCATATCAGTGCTGAAAGCAGTACTGGATCGACATTTTGTTTTATTAAATAAATAAGGGTTATAGAGTCCAGTAAGCCGGGCTCTATTTTTATCACATCACAAAATCTTTTTTTAAAATGGCAACACAAACCCACCCACAGCGCAAACTCATCATACGCAACAAGCTACAGGCAGACGCCTGGGCAAAACACTATCTGGCAGATGATAACTATCTCAAGATGTACCCGCCACGTATGGCATACATCGCCGGTGAGCTGCTCAACAGAGCAGGGTCAGAGCATCATGATGGACTCCGAAAGATCATAGAAGTATGCAATCATGATAGTGGATGTATAACCTTTCATTCCAGAATGAATATGTTATGATCTGGTCACAAAATGAGATAAACATACTCAATGATCTGTATCCAGATATCAGTACAGAAAAGATAGCGGAGATACTCGGAAGGTCACTGAGTAGTGTATACGGGCAGGCAGGAAAACTAGGATTGCGCAAAAGCGAAGATTATATATATAATGAGCTCAAAGTAAATCAGGCCAACAGACTGCGCATAGTAGGCGTGTCAGCCAGATTTCAGAAAGGGATAAAACCTTGGAATAAAGGGATAAAACCATCAGATGATACACTCAAAAAATTATCATCAACATGGTTTAAGCCAGGCAGTATACCCAGCAATGCAAAGTATGATGGATATGAGCGTATAAATGTAGAAGGATACACAGAAGTGAGAATCAGTATGGGCAAATTTGTACTAAAACACAGACTCGTATATGAGCAGCATTATGGACAAATACCATCCGGTAAGATAGTCACCTTTGCAGACGGAAATAAGCAAAATTTTGATATAAACAATCTAAATCTCATAGATAGAGCCCAGCACTGCAGAAACAATACCATCCACCGGTACCCACCTGAAATAAAATCACTAATCAGAGTACAATCAAAACTTCAAAAAACAATAGCAAAATGCCAAGAAACAAAATAGAAGATCTGCGCAATCACATGTTTGCCACCATAGAGGGACTACTGGATGAGAAAGATCCTATGGATATAGATAGAGCCAGAGCAATAGCAGAAGTAGGCAAGGTCATCGTAGAGAGCGCCAAAGCAGAAGTAATGTATCTCAAAGTCACAAAGTCAGAAGATACATCCATATTTATGCATCATGTAAAACAAATAGACAAATGAACACATTTGAATTATCACGCGCATGGTTTGATTTCTCCTTTGTAAATCCGGAGCTGATCAATCCCAATCATACGGCCATATTCTTTTTTGCCATAGAGCACTGCAACAGACTAGGTGGTAAGGACAAATTTGGACTACCTACATCTATGGCAATGGATGCCATAGGCATAAAAAATTACAATACATACAGTCGATATTTCCGTGATCTGGTGGAGTGGGGATTTATAATCATGGTCCAAAAATCAACCAATCAATACTCCAGTAATATCATCAGCCTGTCAAGTGGTACGTCAAAAAATGGTAAAGCACTTGACAAAGCAATGATAAAGCACGCATCAAAGCAAATGCAAAGCACGTACGAAAGCACACCACAAAGCAATGTTAGTATAGATAAACAAACAAACAATAAACCAATAAACAAGGAAAAGGAAAATAATTCAAAATCGCGCCCTTCCGACAAAAATGAAGTTTATCTGTTTTTTAAAGAAATCGGTCTCAATGGTCACTCCGACGTCGAGTCACAAAAATTTATAGACCACTACACCTCCAATGGATGGAAGATAGGCGGACGCACCCAGATGAAAGACTGGCAGGCCGCAGCGCGCAACTGGGCATCAAGAGTCAAGACGGGAGAGTTTGGACAAAAAGTGTCCAAAAGACCCACATCGATGGTACCTGATCAAAATCAATATAAATAATTTCAGACCCATGGAAGATCAGGAGAAATACATAGCAGAAGGAAAAACAGATGTAAGCAACATCGCAGACATCATACCGGCAGCATACATGAGCAGACCATTTCTCACAGGAACCACCACCTTCAGACACAATCCGCGCAGTGTAGACCTGCATCCGGATCATATACCAGGCACATACACCGCAGCAGCACCTGAGACAAAACCATCACAGATATGTACCTTTGAGATGCTGGCAGAAGCACTCAGGATAGCATTCCGCAAGACAGCAAAAGAGCAGGGATGGAAATCCGTATACATCCATCCTGACAATGTATCCACAGTTTACGACATGATACATTGCATTGTAGGAGATTTAGGACATACACTTACTCCGCGCAAAGGCATTTATCTGACAGGCAATCACGGATCAGGAAAGACAGAAGTAATGAAACACATCATGATGTGCATGATAGCAGCAAGTCACAAATGCAGTAACATCAGAAAGCCGCATCTGCATAGTTATGATGTGTTATTTGATGTCATCAGGCAAAAAGCAAATAATGATCATTTGTACTCTAATGTCAGATACACCGTATACATAGACGACTTCCTGTATCAGAAGCGCGCCGTTGCAAAAGTATATGGCAATACAGACTCCGTGCCGGATCTTATTATCACCAGATGCTATGAGCTATTTAAGCACGGACACAAGATATATATGTCCAGCAATTATGGCCCACAGTATATGATGGACAATGGGTATATACACCCAGGATCATATGACAGACTCAGAGAGATGTGTAACATTATACAGTGGAAAGGAGATAGTTTGAGATAACGTCAAAGTATAAGCGATGCAAGCGATTAGCGAAGTAGCGTATTATACACTGTTATGTGACGGATAAATTTAACGAATAAAAATAAAATTGAAATGGCAAAAATACAATTATACTTTGCGCCCTTAATATCAGATGAATTTGCTTACACATTAGAGCGAATAAAAGAAAAGATGATTGACTTTGAATTAAAAGAAGTTGTGGCATATAAGGCTGTAAAAGAATACAATTCTGATTTCTTTTATTGTAAACAATTTGGAGAAATGTGCGCAAAACATCAAGGTACTTGTGGCAAAGAATGCAAAGAATATCATCCCAAAAATGGCAAAAACGGATGTTGTAAATATGTGGGGCATTTATATGTTAAAGGCAAAGAACTAACCATATCTGTCACATAACGTCAAGTACATGCGATGGCTGACGATAGGAAGCTGTCGTTATGTACATTGTTATATGCTGGCGACAATCCAGTAATAAATTAAATTTGAAACACTTAAACAATAAAAAAAAATGGCAACAGAAATTAGATGGACATCAGGGAAAGAAGAATACACAGTGGCAGAAATAGAATATATGCTACAATCTCAGCGAGCAATGATTTATAATGATATTAATCGCCTGATATTTCAACAGAAAGGTAGTGGTAAAAGGTCTAAGGAAGAAATAGAGATAATGGATTACCTAAGAGAGCCAAGGAAAGTAAATATCTGAGCTTGCATATAACGTCAAAGTACATACGATCGTGCGACGATAGGAGCATGTCGTTATGTACAGTGTTATCAGATGTCATATTTCACGGATAAAATTTAAGTTATGATCAATCAAAATGATATAAATTTTGCAATGATTTGCCATAGAAATTTTGCAACAAAATGGCATTCTGTTTTTGAAGATAAAGATTTAAAATTATCAAAAGAAACAATTACAAATAAAACCGTTTGCGGCTATGGTGTTGCAAATAAAAAGTCTTTCTATTTTATTAAAAATGATGATAGGGAGTTTTTAAGTATTGAAGATTTGGTAAATGCTTATAATGAAAAATTTAAGTTTGAATATGAAAATCCAGATCAGGAAGTAATTTATAAAAGAATAATTAAAAAAAGATTGTAATGAATTTAAGACAAAAAGAAAAGTTATTTAAACCAAAAGATTTAGCGACTAAGTTTGCAATGTGGTTTTTGGTTAATTGGGAATGGCATGATGATACAGAGAAAGGTGCTAAATATTTGTCAATATATGATGGCAAAACTGTTAAAACGATTGGTGAAATTTATGACAACTGGCTTTTTAGTGATATCTGATAACGTTACACATATATGAAAAGTAAAAATATGAGCAAAAAAAGATGTAACCATGCCAATTTAGGGCATGTAGAAGTAATAGAGGCATATCATCAAGCAATGATTGATTATCAAGGAAACTTAATAACTAATAATGAAGCTGGTGGATTGTTAAGAAATCAAGTAGATTGTATGGATTGTGGTAAACGCTGGATTGTAACTAAATCAAGCCCTAAATTTATAGTAAAATACCATTTAGAAATACAAAGACTTAGGGATGAGCGATAACCTTAATATTTTTATTTTTTATATATGGTGTTGTGGTCGTCGTTTGCCAAATAAAGCGCAACGATTAGACCACGATAGGGCAAATGCGCCACAACGTTCCACAGGTTTATTTAGTGCGGGATTTTACAGATGGATTAACTTAAAAGCAGAAAATATGAAATTACTAAAAATGTTATTTGGGAGCAGGAAACCCGCATTGAATAAACCTGTTGTTACCAGCAGTGCTTGGGAGCAGAAACTTGTTGGCAATAACATACATAGTGTTTTTACTTGGTGTAAAGATTGCCACATGGAAGGATGTAATATTCCATTTGAAGATGAATGTGGAAATTGTGGCAGTAAAAACACGGTTAGATATTATGACAAAGAAACTATTGACTTGCTGTTTTAGCATTGCTGGTAACGGTCGGGTGCTTGGCGAAGTGGCTTTGTGTGTCGGATTTGAGCGTTGGAAAGCCATTTTGCCAAACACCTGTTATAGCCAGTGCTTTATTAAACGAATTATTAACTTTTAAATACAAATCAAATGTCAAAAACAGTAAAATTAGATTGGGACGAAGCAAAAGAAATTGCTGATATTCTCACAAACACAGAAAATCCCGATGAGGATTACGCTATTACAGAAAATGCACTTGCTGAAAAATGGGGTATTGATACCGATACTTTCCATGAAATAGCAAATGGTATTTTTCAAATGATTGATTTCGGAATGTCGCCACTAACTCAGACCCCATTTGTAGGAATATCAAATGGTAATATGTGGCTTGCGAAAAAAGAAGTCAATCAGCAATTTATTCACGCCTTGATTAATTGGGCAACAGAGGGCGAAGATATACCCAAAGGTAGTAAAGGATTTGTTCGCACGATTACTTCTGGAGGCAAGCCTGAATTTGATATTACAATTAGTCGTCCAAAGCCTGATGTCGAAGCGGTGTCTTAGCATTGGCTATAACGTTTTGCACATAGGCGATGTAAAAGCCTTGCAGAATGTTTAAAGTTTAGTATAATGTTGGTGGCTTTTATATTGCTTATCTGCTGTTATCGGTTCGTGCCGGGTTAATTACCACCATTCCGTTGATGTCAACGATATGGTATAAAAAATAAAATATGAAACTAAAAGCAAAATACAAATGGAATGGTGAGGAGGTGAAGGTTAAACCTGTTTTCTTCTCATGGCACGTTGGTTTGCAATACAAAACACTAACTGGATATAGTGCAGCTTCAATATTCTGCAATAAGGAAAGTGAGTATGTATTCCCATTGCAAACCAAAATCATTTTATTCTTTGTCAAAATATGGTATTGGATGCGTTATTGGTTATGGATGCAGATAAGATACTGGCAGCCAAATAGAATAAAACGAGTTCTTTCCAAAAAGGAAACAGGTGACGACCTTCCATTTTAGCACGATGGTAGGCATGACCGCTAACGAATATATGTACAAAAATATTATAATTAATTAACAATCAAAATATTATAACATGCAAATCTCAACTTTTATTAAAAATTATGAGCGTGATTTACAGCTCAAAAACTATGCTAAAAATAGCATTAAAAACTACGTATCTCAGATAGGATCATTTCTATCTCGTTTTATAGAGAAGGATAGTCCTAAGCACATCTCAGTATCTGAGATAAAAGACTATCTCCTTACAGCCAAGGAGATCAACAGTCAGAAACACATGCAGTCTGCCATCAAACTATTCTATAAATACACCGTCGTCCAGCCGATGAAATTTGCTCATATAGAATATCCAAAGTCACCAAAAAAACTCCCGCAGGTCATCGACAAAGATTACCTGATCGACAAAATAAATAATATCCAAAACCTAAAACACAAATTCATCATCATGCTGGCATACTCCACTGGAATGAGAGTATCAGAAGTATGCAGTCTCACGATCACAGACATAGACAGCAAGCGCATGCTCATCACCATACGACAAGCCAAAGGAAACAAAGACAGAATAGTCCCACTATCCGAAAATGTACTGAAAGTATTGAGACAATATTTTACAGAATACAAACCAAAAGAATATTTATTTAACGGACAGTTTGGCCTGCAGTACAGTCATCGGTCATGCAATGAGATAGTAAAAAAGTATCTGGGTGCAGACTACCACTTCCATCTGCTCCGTCACTCTAATGCTACAGCACTGCTGGAGTCAGGTACAGACATACGCATCATACAGAAGCTACTCGGACACAACTCATCCAAAACCACCGAAGTATACACACACGTATCAAAAAACATTATCTCAAAAGTAAATACACCCATATGATCACAGAGCCACGACCAGGATACTTCAATAGACACACAGACGGACTACCGGATATGACTTGTGTCATGCAGATACTTATACTCACAGATATGCGCAAAGATACATATCTGTGCGAGTGGACACCATACAAAGATATACCATCATCTGATTTTATATCAGATATACCCGGCGTAGGATACCTAGGTACTGCCAGAGTCATATCAGGCAAACACAAAGATATAGGCTTCCACGCATGGGAGCAAAATGATTATGAATTTGTATATTATTCACTATTTTAATTTATAATAATGAAACCAGATAAATACCACAGCATTAATGATCAAATATTTGATCAATTAAAAGTTATCAAAAAGGCAAAGAAAAACATAAAAGCATTGATAGGATTTAGAAAAGGTAAAAAATTAGAAGAAAGATATTTTCAAATAAATACTTGGCATGATCTGCACCCTGAAGTTTATCAATTAGATTTTGATACATACAGCTATAGAATCAAAAAGGCAGACAAATGAAAGTATCAATCATCATCCCATGTTACAATCAGGCACACTTCCTGCACGAGTCCATACAGTCCGCACTCGCACAGACATACTCAGATATAGAGATCATCGTAGTAAATGACGGATCACCGGACGATACAAGCAGAGTAGTACTGCAGATGATCGAATCTGTAAAAAACGACATTACAATTATCCTTATAGAAAAGCCCAACGGTGGTCTGTCATCCGCCCGCAATGCAGGCATAGCCGCCGCCACCGGCACATACATACTGCCACTCGATGCAGATGATAAGATACACCCCGACTTCATCACCCGTACCATAGGGCTGGATGATATCGTATCCACAGGACTACATACATTCGGCAGAGAGTCACGCGCATGGATCACAGACGTAGACCATCCGGAGTATCAGCACTTCATACAGCGCAATCATATCAACTGCTGCTCTCTTTTACGCAAAGAGATATGGACAACCATAGGAGGATATGACGAAGATATGCGTGTAGGATTTGAAGACTGGGATTTCTGGACACGGGCCACACGTGCAGGATATACCGTCACTGTAGTGAGAGAGATACTATTTTACTATCGCAAGCACTCAGTCAGCATGTTTGCGGATGCACAGCGCATGCGGTCAGAGATCATAGAGTATATGCATCGCAAGTACTCACCATCCGGCAGACTTATAGATGTAGTCTATGTACTCGGCCGAGGAAGCCAGACAGGAGACCAGGAGCTGCGGTACTCACTCCGGTCACTAGAGAGATACTGCTCAGGATATCGCCATGTATACATCGTAGGAGAGTGTCCGTCATGGCTACGCAATGTATATCACATCCGTCACGCAGATGGCCCGCTCAAAGCCATCAATATCATGGAGAAGATCCGCGCCGCCTGCGAGCTAAGCAATCTGTCAGACCACTTCCTGTTTATCAATGATGATCACTTTTTTAATAAGCAAGTAGATATACCAGACTACCCATACTACTACTCCAATAGTGAGTATAAAAAAATAATGCTGGACAGATTACCAGACGACTATTATTACACCATCTGTCAGGAAACCATGTCCAGATTTATAGGCGCCGACTTCTACGACATACATAAGCCCATCATCTACCACAGAGATACCTTCCTGCGCATGTGTGCAGATATAGACTTCCACTCCAGTAGTCGCGGTCTACTCGTCAAGACTACATATTGCCATTATGCCGGCATACATGGCAAGTACAGTCCTGATCACATGATCCGCAAGTGTCTGAGCATCGCAGATCTGGAGACAAATACAAAGGATGCCGACGTTTTCTCATGGAATGATGGTGCCATATGCCACAATCTTGTTACCTTTATGGAAGCAAAATACCCTGTAAAATCAAAATACGAAAGATGAAACCATCACGACCTATAGGTAGAAAAAATTACGGTTCTATTCCACATTTATCCAACAGTAAGCTGGGCGATGGAGATTACCTCATAGGCGAAGGACAGGAGCAAATACTTACTTTAAAGAAAAGAGACAAACATGATATTATAATTGTGTCAGAAAAGTACGACGGATCAAATGTTGGCGTTGCCAAACACAATAATAAAATATATGCACTGACCAGATCAGGATATGAAGCTGCTACCAGCCCATACAAACAACTTCATATGTTTGCGGAATTTATAGCGGAGAGAGAGCCTTTGTTTTATGAAATGCTTAGCAATGGTGAGCGTATCACCGGCGAATGGATGGCACAGGCACACGGACTTCAATATAAAATTACACGAGATCCAATAGTATTTTTTGATTACTTCGATTCAAAAAATGAAAGACTAACTCATGATAAATTAATAGAAAAAGCCATAAAATACAATTTACAACTACCAAGATGTCTACACATAGGTAATTCTGTAAAAGTAGAAGATATACTTCCTGTACTTAAAGAAAAAACAAAATCAATAGAAAGTATAGGAGATCCTGAAGGAATGGTCTACAGGGTAGAGAGACACGGTAAAGTTGATTTTTTGGCAAAATGGGTCCGTAATGATTTTCATACTGGACAATTTTGTATCAATATAGAAGAACAAGATTTAATATACAATATTGATCACAGATCACAAAATCACCACACTACCAAATGAACATATACAAAATCTGGATAGGCCTAAACCCACTACCCGACCATTTCACGAGGTACACAGACACATGGTCCCGCATCTCTGATGCAGAGATTATAGACATAGGCAACGAGTATATAGAACAGGTCAAATACAGCCCTGCAGTACAATGGGCCATAAAAAATAATAACTGGGCTGTACTAAATCACTACATCCGGTATCATCTTCTATATAATAATGGTGGTATATATCTAGATCTGGATGTAGAAGTGATCAAAGACCTTCCTTACAGTATGACACACGGAGCCCATATAGGAATGGAACTACCCACTTGGGCCAATAATCATGTCATGATAGCCAACTACAGTGGTATACCATTTTTTAAATACTGCATGATAGCCATGGATGCGATGGCATACGATCAGATGCAGGAAGTAGAGCTCAATACTGGTCCCAGGCTGGTGACGAGGATACTACAGCAATTTGGATTTGTACCAAGAGAACTTATATGCATCATACAGATACCACACGAGAGTATCACCATCCACCCGGAGTGCGTATTCTCACCACACCGATGGAATCAGACATACCATCAGGACGAAATAAAACCAGACACCATAGCAGTTCATCATTTTGCACACAGCTGGAAACCGGTATAAACAATAAGATATCATGAGCAACAAATCAAGATCCAGAAAACAAATGGCAAATGACATCCAGTTAATAGCAAAACTTGCAGATGAATTATTAAAAGTTTCAATTTTTTTTAATGAAGTTGTATGTGAACTTAAAACAATGCAAAAAATAATGGGACAAATTCAGCCATTACCCAAACTATCACCAGGATCAACAATATGCGAAACATCAAATGATATGATACGCCACGGTAAGATGAATTCACTAGGATATTTTGGTAATATAAATACACCTGATTACCCACCAGACGAAGAGCTAACATTACCCGAATCAGGTAAAGCATTAATGGTTTATCTTGACGGCAATTTAGTATCCGGGACAAACACACCTTATAGAGAAAAGTAAAATACATCCATCAAGCTCCATTGCTTTAGATTTTCTTCTTATTTTCAAAGCCTGCAGTACGCCATCTGCGGGCTTTTTTATTTTAGTACCTGACAACCTTGAGCCCTTACCTGACAACTCCACAACTCAAACAACTCCACAACTCAACATATAGTATGTTGCTATTACTAACAACCTTCCATCATTAAGACCTGACATTTGCCTGCATAATACAAGATATTGGCAGGTATTCTAGATTTTTTCCGCAAAAACAAGGTGTCCATCACAGACACCGTACCTATGACCGCAGGTCCTACCGGCGTGTCATATGCCAACTATCCTATATCTGATCTGGTCAACTCAGGACGCATCACCAAAGTAGACCATCCGGATGCAGCCATGAAGATGGCAGAGTTTTACAACGTGGTCAATATGATCAGCAACACTGTCGCATCCTTATCATTCAACTTCTATAAAGACCATATCAAACTATCTGCATCTGACTACGATCAGGTAAGACTGTGGAAGTATGAGATGTACCCCGGACTGCCACCATTCAAAGTACTGAAGGCATTTGTCATGAATGGACTCAAAGGTGGTAACGGATATATGATCATAGAGCGTGACAAGATGCTCAGACCCATCAGCTATATCAATCGCATGTGGAATGAAATGTATCCATTCCGCACCACTGACGGACGGATATGGTACTATGACACGGTGACAAAGCTGGTATTTCCGCACTACGATGTCATGCACCTGGCAGACATCACAGGTGATGCACTTATAGGCAAGACCAAAGTACAGCACCAGGCAGAGACACTCGGCAGATCCAAAGCCGCCAATGACTTTGTAAATAAATACTTCGGCAAAGGACTGTTTCTCGGTGGTGTGATAGAGTATCCTGTAGGATCAGGCATCACAGAAGAAGACCTGCCTGGACTGGAGAAGTCCGCTTCTGACAATTTCGGAGGGGTAGATAAGTCAGGACAGGTGATGATAGTCACAGAAGGCGGACAGCTCAAACAGTTCAAAACAGATATACCACTCGGAGACGCAGGATATCTGGAAGGAGAGAAACTCACCAAGGCAGATATACGTGGCATGTTCGGCGTACCGGATGAGATCAATGACGAAGCATCACTCACCCGCTATCACAATGACGCAGTACTGCCCATCATCAAGTGTATAGAAGCAGAGATCAATCTCAAAGTAGTACGCCCGTCAGAGATGGGTGTGGTGTACGGTAAGTTTGAGATGGACAGCATACTCAGAGCCGACGCCAATACAAGAGCCAATGTAATCGAAAAATATCTCCGTAACTCACTCATGACCATCAACGAAGCCCGTGCACTGGATGACCGTGCACCTATACCAGGCGGTGATGATCCTATGGTCATGGCCAATAATATGGTGCCACTGGCACAGCTACAGGATTTCGTAAACAGTAAAATGACATAATACCATGGACTTCATATATCTCGACAAACCTACCATCTTCTCACGCACTACAGCAGACGACCTGCTGGACAGACAGCATGAGTTTATCATCAGTGATGAGACACCGGATGACTACGGTACAGTATTCAAGGTGGAAGGATGGGACCTGACACAGCGCATGAAGGGAAAGAAGAAAGTGACGTATGGTCATCCATCTGCATCTGACAAAGATCCTGATGTCATCATAGGCAAAGGAGACGAGCGTATAAGTGACGGCAAGCTCATGTCCGTACTTACCATAGAGCCGGAGACAGTAGGCAATCGCATAGCCAACACTGTACATGAGAAGCTGATGTTCGGATCACTGACAGACGCCAGTATCAGGGCATTCATATACGACGGCAGAGAAGGAGACGAGTCACGGGGAGAAGATCCCAAGCTATTTTATTTTACCAGGCACGTACTGTCAGACTGGGGAGTGGTCCCGGATGGGTCAAATCCATCAGCCATGAAGACCCGCGACAGCATACGGTCATTTATCCAGGCACGTACACCGGTATCCCGTCACCGTGATCTGGAGATACTCAGGGTACTGGCTACCCGATACTACATCATGTAATATTTTTCATTCATAATAAATAATTGTAAACACATGAAAACATTAAGGGAGCTTCTCGAGCTCAAAGAAAGCAGGGCAACAAGACTAGCTGCCCTATTGAAAATACTTAACGGAGACGGCACCATCGCAGGCAGAGAGCTGACACAGGCAGAGTCTGATGAAGTAAATGTCATGCGGTCATCTGCCGACTCACTGGAGTCAGATATCCGCAATGCTGAGTTTCTGGAAAGAGCCGCAAAAGACCACGCCACTGCATCAGCAGCAGGACAGGCAGCCGCATCAAGACTGGCAGGTGTACCTTCAGCAGATGACAAACCTGAGCAGAGAGCATCAGAGCGATACTCCATAGTGAGAGCAGCACAGTATGCAGCCGACAAGACCAAACAGGATGCAGGATTTGAGAGAGAGATGCATGACGAAGCCAGCAGACAGGCAGTTGCTATCGGACTTCCTATCTCCGGCAAAGGAGTATTGGTACCATCCTTCATACAAGCCAGAGCCACCGCCGCCACTGCCGCCGATGCCGGTAACCTCATAGGTACAAATCAGATGCCTACCATGATGGGTTACGCACCGCAGCTTTTTGTAGAAAATATGGGCGCCACCGTGTACAGAAACCTTACAGGGATCAACAACATTCCTGTAGCTGACTACACCGCAGTAGCGACATTTGTAGCTGAAGGTGATAATACCACAGCCATCACATCCAATGTAAGAAGGCCCACACTGACTGCCAAAGCTGTACACGCATCACTGACCAACTCATGGTATCTGAAAGCTCAGGCAGGACCTGAGTCTGACCGTATCCTATGGGGTACCCTTGAGAGAGCGGAGCAAAACTGTATCAATACCAATATCATCAAGCGCGCCAACACTGACAGCCCGTACGGTATCTTTGATGCAGCAGACATCGTAGACGTCACATCTGCCAATGGTGAAGACCTGACCAGATCTTTGCTTGTAGAAATGATCAACTCACCGGAGAACAATAATGCCAGCTTTGACAAAGCTGGATTTATCATATCTCCTACCGTGCGTCAGTTCTTACAGTCCAAAAAAGTAGACAGTGGATCAGGACAGTTCATCATGTCTATGGACTCTGTAGACAGATTACTGGGCTATCCGGCAGCTACCACCACACTCATGCCGACCAATCTTACCAAAGGTGGTGCATCAGGCGTATTGCTAGGACTGGCATTCGGTCACTGGGATCAGCTGGTGATAGCAAACTGGGCGATAAGAGAGCTCATCGTAAATCCATACAGCAACAATGCTGGTGTGGAGTTCAAACTGGTATCCTTCTGGGACTGGGTATTTGCAAATCCAAAAGCATTTGCTAAAGCATACACCAACCTGACAGGCACCAACTCATAGGCCATAATAGTGAATTTTGATATGCAATCAGGACACGTCTCAGTGTCGTGTCCTGATTTTTCTCAACCCCGTCTGACCACTACGTAGTAGGCTGGCAGGTCAAAAAACTTAAACAAATGGCAACAAAAGTAATACTCACACTAGACCTAACAGGACAGTACGGCATCACAGGCAAAAACGGTGAAGTACTGCACGAAGTAGATCAGGATCTGGCAGAGCGTATGCAAAGAAGCGGACACGCCAGGATAGCCACACTGTGGGATGCAGCATTCGCACAACTGCCACCAAAAACACCAGTCACCAAAACGACAAATAAAAAGTAAGTGATACACGGCACACATACACAGGAATACACCACCGCTCCGGCGCTGGTATCGCTGGCACTGGCCAAGGCACATCTGAAGGTAGACTCTACCGCAGAAGATACCCTGATCCAGTCCTATATCGATGCCGCTACCCAGTGGTGTGAGATGTATATACAGCGCAGCCTGTGTGTGAGTAAGATCACCATGTATTACCAGTATCCTGATACAGATCCGGGAGACACAGCAGATTTCATGCTCATGTATCCGGTCAATAGTGACAAGGCTATAGACATCACATCCACCACCGCAGACGGAGACGGAGAGTACTTCCCTGATTACTCAGTGCTCAAAGGTGCCTATGATGTGATCCGTGTACGCGATCTGGTCCCGTATGAGATGCTGACCATATGCTATACTACCCGCAGATACGAGCACGCAGACCGCGTAGTCCCTGCCATACTCATGAAAATAGGACAGATGTACACCCTGCGTGGTGATGGAGAGACACCCAAAAACAGTGCAATTATAAATATACTAAACCGTCACCGGGTCAAAAAACACATATGAAGCATTTTTATTTATTTAAGATAGATTCTATTACTGCCATCGTCGGTCTTGTATTCGGTGCAGTAGCTTCATTTATTGCGCCCGTGCAGCCGTTTCTTATCATGGCATTTGCGCTCATAGTGTGCGATCTGATCACAGGAGTAAGAGCAGCCAGATACAGAAAAGAAGTCATACATTCCAAAGGACTGGGCCGCAGTATAGAAAAGATGACGCTGTATATCATAGCCATCATACTGTCAGAGTTATTCCGCAAAACATTTCTGGAATCCACAGGCTTCGGTATGGTAGAAAATTTTCCTATAGTATACATCGTATCCATCACCATCAGCATCAGAGAGCTCAAATCTAATTTTGAAAATATAGAAGCCGTCACCGGTACCAATCTGTGGACAAATATAAAAGAAAAAATCACCGGCATGCTCGATCTTTTTAAATCATCAAAACAAAAAGATCATGGCGGTAAATTATAAAAAGAATTTCGGTAAGGTCATAAAATCGCTGGCAAGCGGCAAAGCTGCAGAGATCATAGCTCCCGAAGCCAATGCACTCACAGAGAAAATCAGAGCAGCTACACCAACACTCACCGGCGAGACGCGCAAGAGCATCACCAGCCGGCAGCACAGCAAGTGGGGACACACCATATCTACACCGCTGGAGAAGGCCATATACATAGAGTATGGCACTGAAGATACACCGAAGTACGCCATGTTCCGAAAGACATTTGACCAGAATGCAGATATCATCGCACGGTCGCTGGAAAAAAAATTTAAGTCACATATAGAATCCATAGCCAGTACATGAGTCTTACAAGCAAAATAAAGATAGCAGACCTGCGCGATCGCATCACGATCAGCTATGTCAGTGTGTACAATGATACCACTACAGGCGCGCCATCTGCTACCTATACTGCAGGACCTACACTATGGGCCATGGTCAGACTCAGGATTATATCAGGTCCGGAGCAGGATAAGACCAAAGTAGAGCAGGGATATGAGATCATCATACGCAAAGACAGCTACCCTATCAAACCGCAGGACAAGATAGTATGGGGCACACACACCCTGTACATACGAGGTATAGAAGACATAGACGTATTTTTTACCAAACTCACTTGTGCATATGTATATTGATGACATCATACTCAGAGAGCTGAAGGAAGTAGTGGCCAATGTCTACTGGTACCAGGCACCGACTACAGGCGTAAGCACCTATGCCGTGATCAGTCACGTCACTGATGGTGCACGGAGCAACAAAGATATAGCCGCCACGCCGCATGTCACATCCATGATGCGCATCCAGATCAGCATATATAGCTCATCACTGGCAGAGCGCAGAGTATACAGCGACCACATCACACACAAGCTCCGCACGAGTCGTGAGATCACAGAAGCAGAAGCCACACTACGAAGCGCACATGAGCTGTCATCCGTGGCAGGATACACCACAGAGAGTAAGAGATTTTACGACCATCAGGACTGGCGCATATTTTATAATCAAACCATATCATAGCACATGGGCAAATACATCATCATCATAGAAGCCAATCCGCAGGGATACGCAGTAGACACCACACTCACTGCCAGCAACAGACTGGCGGATGATCTGATAGATGCAGGTCAGGCAAAAGAAATAGATGAGCCCATAAGACCGGGCAAAGCAGAAGATACACAGCCGGATATACATGTGACAGTATCTCCACAACCCACAAAATCCAAAAGCAAAGCTGCGCGCCCACCCAAAACAGTACCAAAACCAAATCAAAAGCCACGTAAAAATAAATTTTAAATCACCATCAAAAATAATCAGCCATGGCCTTAACAAGCGAATATGTATTAGGACACAATCTCAGGGTGTGGATAGATGGAGTCGGAGTCGGCCATGCTGACTCATGCTCACTCAAATTCTCTGTAGATAAAAAAGAACTCTCAGACAAGGATACAGACCCCGGAGCCACCACACCCGGAGCGGTCAATATCATACTGGGTAAGAAAAGGATATCTCTCACATCCAGTGGATATGTATGGGAATCAGATACAGGATCAACAGCAGCCACAGGCGGATACCGTACCCTGGGTACAAAAGCTATCAATGGTACCAAGGTGGACTGGAGATTTGACACAGACGTCACAGGAGACAGCTCATGGAGTGGCGAAGGCTACATCACAGAGTTTGGTGCATCTGGAGACGACGCATCAGAAGCAAAGTACAACATAGTAGTAGACGGTACAGGATCATTTACGTTTGGCACCGTATCGTAGTAAGATATCTCCACCCGCAGCAGCCGCCGGCAGGGACCTTATTAGCATGGGACCTGCCGGTATTTTAAACTCAAACTTAAAAACACTTTCAAAAATTCAAAAAAATGTTACCAGAAAAAATAGGACAAGATCCTACAGTGATCATAGACTCAGTACCCTACCCTGTCAGATACGGGGCGCGGTCATTGGCTATATTTGGAGATATGGCAGGGCGTCTCGTCACCAACATCTCCACACCCATGACCATGACAGAGATGTACCAAAATTATTACTCAGGCATAGCAGCCGGATGTCTACGTAATAAGATACCTGCACTGACATATGATGAGTTTATGAATGCACTGGACAATGATCCAAGTGTAATCAATAAACTGGTAGAGATCAAGAGCGCTCAAAACGGTGGCGAAGGAGAAAAAAAGTAAACGACCTTCTGGCATATGCCGGACTGCCGCCACTCGGCCCTGATGATGATCAGCATATGTCTGTCCTGAATGCATGGACAGAAGCCGAAAACGAACGCAGGCAGTTCTACAGTCATCTGGCACAGTATGTAGTCTGGTGGCTGCTCAATGGCAGACGCTACGAAGGTGAGAAGGAAGTGGACGTCACAGACATCATGCCGTCAGACTTCATCGCATATATGAAAAATCTGAAGGCAAAGAAACCAGAGCCACGAGGGCCACAGTTTACGGATGAGCAGAGACGGGAGATCCGTGCAAAACAGGACGCGCAGATGCGCAAAAGACATTTTCAAAAACTCGCTAAACAAAAGCAATGAGTACAGTAGCTTCCTTACAGATCAAAATCGGTGCCGATGTATCAGCAGCCATCAGCGGTCTGAGCCGTGCAGAATTTGCCGCAGATCAGGTAAAGGAAGCATATATAGCGGCGAATGATGCCACCATCAAAGGTGGTTTTGCTATAGCCGGATGGAGTCAGAATTTCAGCACAGCCATATCAGCCGTAAAGAGAGATCTGGAGCAGGTAGATATCACCAAGCTGGATGAAGGCAGCAAAGAAAGCTCTGCCAATATGCTGGCACTGGCCACGGGTGCACTCAGAGTATCAGAGACAGTGACAGTAGCAGCATCAGCATTCTCAGGGATGCAATCCATCGCTGGTCCTGCCATCGCAGGCATAGCCAGACTAATCCCATCTATAGGTGTATCTCTTGCAGCGCTGGCTGGGCCCATAGGTATAGCAGTAGGTATACTCGCAGCAGGTGCAGCCATAGTAGTGAGCAACTGGGATCTGGTGGCAGGTGCAGTGTCCAATGTAGAAACTGTAACCATAGCAGCCAATAAAGCTACACAGGAACAAAAAGCCAAAACCCTGGAGCTGGTAGATGTACTTAAAAATGAAGTATCTACCCGCAATCAGCAAGCCGCAGCCATAAAACAACTCAATGAGATAAGCCCTACATACTTCGGTGGACTGACAAAAGAAAAAGCAACCGTAGACCAGCTCAATGTAGCATATACAAAGTATGCTACCAATCTGGACAACATAGCCAAACTACAGGCCATCAACAATGAAGTAAGCGGACTATATCAGCAACAGGTATCCACACAGATAGCCCTGCAAAATGCAACAGCATCAGCCACACAGGAACAACTTAAATACAACAGTGCCGCAGCATCAGCCAGAGAAGGTACAAAAAACGAATTGCCACTTACCCTGGCAAAAAATACGGTAGCTGCAGAAACACAAAAGCTGGGAGTCATTAATGCCCAAATAGCAAAATATAAAGAACTGGCAAATACTATACCGGCAGTAACCAGAGAACCTGAACTTGCGGGTAAAGGTGGTAAGGGTATAGAGTCAGCACTTGACAAGCAAAAGAACGCCCTGGCAGATTTTGCCAAAGCAATAGAGATCATCCAGGTAAAAAATAAAGAAGGTCTCCTTCCTGATGCAAAAGTATATGATGCACAGGTAGATGCAATCTATAACACAATAGAGAAACTGGCTGGCATAGATGTAAACAGCGATATCTTTAAGCAATTTGTAGATGAAGCCAAATCTTTTTTTAACCAACAGCAAGTAAATATAGATGTAGTACCGCGCGTACTGGTAGACAATGTAGCATCACTTACACCCGTAGCTCCACTTGCAGACCGTATGAAGGCACTGGCAGAAGAAAAGCTCAGTGGAATCAGGATAACAATTGATGACACAGGGGCACTCACTGCTGCTGAAAAATTTGCAGAGTCAGTAAAAAAAGCTATAGATGGTGTACAGAATGTAACAGGTCAGGCAGGAAATATAGCAGATGCAGTATTCGGATTTAATCAGGCTACTATAGATAAGAAGTCACAGGAACTGGATAACTTCTATTCTGAGTCTGCTTCAAAGATAGAGCGATCATCAGCACCGGAAGAAGTCAAAGCCAAAAAACTGGAAGAACTAGACAAGAGTGTAGCACAAAAGCGAAAAGCAATAGCCAGAGAACAGGCAGCTGCAGCAAAAAAGACATCCGTCTTTGAAGCACTTGTCAATACTGCCAATGCCGTTACTAAAGCACTCACAGCCGGACCAATAGCAGGGCCAATACTTGCGGCAGTCATAGGTAGTCTGGGAGCCGCACAGGTAGCAGCAATAGCAGCCACGCCACTACCCGCACTTGCAGCCGGGGGTCTGGTATCAGGACCAAACACCGTACTGGTAGGTGAGTATCCAGGAGCAAATAATAATCCTGAACTGATATCCCCAGTGGATAAAGTAAAAAAATACATAGTAGAAGCGGTCAATAGTACCCGTGGTACCGTATCACAGCAGGGACAATGGAAACTCTCAGGTATAGATTTATATCTCGGGACGCAATATGCACAGGACTATTATAGCAGACTGAGATAATGGCAGCCATCATATTTGAAACAGATTACCTGAGTGTACACGGAGTATCATACACCGTAAAGATACACGACTACAGTGGGTCAGGTGACAGCAGTACTATGAATATATCTCCTGATATATATATAACAGGGCATGGCAACGACAGAGATATATTTGATATCATCAAGACAGCCAGTGCAGGGATAAGTATAGCTATAGATAGCGATGAGACTTCCGCCTTTTTTACATCTATAAAAGGCGCAGCAGAAGGACAGTACTATATGGAAATACTGACCGACACTACCCGTAGATTTATGGGACGTATACTAGGTAATGGGCTGAGTATAGAAGACGAAGGCCGTGCCTTCTTCAATATAGAAGCTATAGACGGACTCACACTATTGAAGAATATTAAATATACACATCCTGCACCAGGCACACAGTCTCTCAAAGATATATT
Source organism: Chlamys rubida (assembly GCA_032359455.1). Lineage (NCBI taxonomy): Eukaryota > Metazoa > Mollusca > Bivalvia > Pectinida > Pectinidae > Chlamys > Chlamys rubida. The sequence goes on along the minus strand of JAUMHH010157463.1, from coordinate 13,741 downwards.
TTGTCATATACTATCACAGATAGATGTAGTAGACAAATATTACAGTAGTGGTGTGCTACTGGTGACAAATACCAATCTCCGCACAGACAACAGCAGGTATGGTACATTGCCGTACATACTTGAATTAACCCGACATCATGATTATTTCTTTAAAACCAATAATAACGTAAAGGAATACTATACATGCTGGGAAGTATTGGAAGACATACTGAGACATTACGGACTAAGGATGTTTTATGAAAACGGGGCTTACTATGTAGTAGGACTGGAGACATATCTGGATAGTACAGACTTCTCATGGAGATCATATGACAAGGAAGGCACTGTAGTAGGCTTTCCTATAGTAGTGCTACCCACAGATATAAATGTAGAGGGCAATAGCAGGACGACCGCAGCAGGACACCACTACTTTGCACCAGGGATAAAGTCCATAAGACTGGAAGTGGACAAAGAGTACAACACCATCCCGCGAAATCTGGCAGAAGGACTATCATGGCGACGTACCGACACAGGATTTAAACTAATCAACCCTATACGTGGCGAAGTAGATTATAAGTCTCTCATGCGGGTCAATATGAATAACTCATTTACAGCCACACAGCTGGGAGATGTGAGATATGTAAAGATCAGATTTACATGGAAAATACAAGTACAACCATCCGGCACCATAGACTATCCCAGATATGTACGGAATGCAAATCCATTGCTGACTTATGGAAACGCATACTCAGGTATGTCTACATCAGATTTATATATGCCACTGGGCACACTACAGGATGCCGTAGAACTGACAAATAATGCCAGTGAAGACTATACAGAAGTCATCTTCAGATATGTGCCACAGATCGACTACTGGATAGAGTGGTTGTTTCCGCAGTATGACGAAAACAGAGATATATCTTTTAAGGCAACATTTATATCATTACTTGATAGTACATATGCAGAGATATCACAGCCTATAGTATCAATGTTTTATGACTATAAGATCACTCATGAACTAGGTACATCACCATTACTTACAGTCCAGGACATAGTATTTACCGCAGAGAATGATAGCGAAGATGTAATTAAGAAAAAATATACCATATTGGCATCAGATCAGTACGGCACTACATTACCTAAGCCTATATTCTGGACAGGTTCATTTAGTGAACTTGCATCTGACTCAGGAGACTCATGGTCATATGATGGCGTCACGTATGGTCCACTGGAGCGTATGATGCTCACTCAGATGATGAGATTTGCAGATAAACAGCAATACTATCAGGGAGAAGTCAATTATGTGACAGCATTTCCGTCATTCCGCAATCCTATTATATATCGTGATGACACCTTCATACTGGCCAAACGCACATGGAGACTATATACAGATGAAATAGATGTAAGTATAATTAAGATATCAGAGTCACCACACACTACTACAGTAGATGCAGAGACCCCGGTACAAGACAATTATTTCCCATTTACACAATATATAGAGCAGGTATCTATCAGACCAGGCAATCCGGCAGAGCGATACTTCTACCGGGAAACAGGAGTCACAGATCCATATGTCATCATACCTGATGCGCTTGGATATTATATCACAGTAGATACAGATGTAGATCAGATCAGAGACGAGTGGTCCGTGTATCAGAATGGAATACTGCAGGACTATATAGATTTTAATGCCCTAACGTTTCCACTCACACCAGGTGACATATTACCTGGACAGTACACCGTAGAGCCGGACGCGGATACCTTCCATTTTGCATACTGCGAAAACGATACCATCATCATCAAATATATAAAAGTATAATCCATGAATAACACAGCCAATATACAAGTAGTACAGGGAGACATACTGGCCCGTACATTTACCTTTACAGATACAGACACAGGAGATCCTTATGATCTGTCTATCTATACCGAAGTAAAGATGCAGATACGCAAAAAGCCAGGTACCACACTCATAGCAGAAGGCAGTCTCACTGATGGCCAGTTTGCCATCACTGGCGACGATAACAATGTACTGGAGATGGACGGCATCACCATACCGGAAGACACGACAGCAGGCGTGTATTTGTTTGATATAGAGTTTTCTGCAACAGGCATCAGAGAGACACTGATCAGGGGTCGCATCATAGTACAGGAGCAAATCACAACATTATGAATGATATAAACATCACCACGGAGACCAATAATATCAGCGTATCACAGCGATCTATAGACATCACTACGGAGGAGAAAGTAATACAGGTCAATGTGACGGGTGGCAGGGGACCTGCTGGAGAAGCACCTGCATTGACTTATATTAAATATACTGCATTACTTACACAGAGTGGAACTAATGCCCCGGTAGCTACTATATTAGAAAACAACATAGATGTATCGCTATTTTGGGAAAGATTAACTACAGGGCAATACATATTAAAAACGCCATCATTTCCCACTACAGGACCTTTTACTGTAGGTAAAACTTTTCTATTTATAGGAAATACAACCTTTTCAGCATCATTAATGTACGCAAATAATAATACATCCATGGATGTTCCTACAAATACCGGAATTGTTGTACATAACAAGAATAGCAGCTTTTCATTTATAGATGGATTCACTAATGTTTCCATAGAAATCCGCGTTTACCCTTAAAAAAAAATAAATATACAATACATGAAACAATACAGAACACTTGCAGCCATAGGATTTATCCTGTTTTTGAGCTGGACACTATTCATATGCCACGCCGTATCACAGGTAAAATTTACCCAATTGGAGCGCTCATCTATCAAGTGGACTATTCCGGTAGCAAAGCGGGTGGTCCCGGGTATACCAGACTTCGTGATGACATACATGACTCTGGCAAATCTGATCGATAGTACAGAGATAGAGCTGGGCACAAAGATAGACAGCATGAAGTGGGCGACGGGTGACACGCTGAAACTGTATACGAGTGACGGGGTGTTTAAGACAAAGATTACATTTACGGGGATGGGTACGGTGATAAATGTTACAGGCACATCACCAATTATTGTTACAGGCACTTCTACAGTCACTCCAAACGTGACCTTAGATACTACAAGCGCGACTGGTGCAGGGACGAAATATGATTTGTCTCTTAAACAAGATAAATTAACAGGAACTAACGGGCAAACATTACGATTCACAGGAACCAATACAGTTGCTGCTTCAAGTACATTGTGGAATGATGGAACCAGCGTAGGAATAGGGACTACAGCCCCATCCGTACGATTGCACGTGAATGGTGACTTTAGGCTTACAGGTAAACTTTATGACGCTTATAATAATGAAGGTTCCGCCGGTCAGGTGCTTACAAATCTTGGCGGATATGCAACAGAATGGACGACTATAGGTTTTTTAGACACTCTAAACGGACTTATCGCAGGTACTCAAACCTTTGCGACGGGTACAAGTGGGACTGACTTTAATATTTCATCATCAGGTAGTACCCATACTTTCAATTTCCCTAATGCTTCAGGGACAAATCGGGGCTTACTCACTTCATCCGACTGGACGTTGTTTAATGGCAAAGAAAATGCCTTAACCTTCAATGCACCATTAACAAGATCGACAAACACAATATCTTTAGGAGCGGCGACTACTTCAACATCTGGCTATTTGAGTAGTACCGATTGGAATACTTTTAATGCAAAAGTTTCAGGAAGTGGTACAGCCACAAGGGTAGCCTTTTGGAGTGGTACATCCACATTATCATCAAACGCAAATCTATATTGGGATAACACCAATAGTAGACTTGGTATCGGTACTGCATCGCCATTAATGAAGTTAGATGTTAGTGGTGACGTTTCTATAACAGGCGGAAGTGCTTTATATAGTTTCGGAACAGGTAATGCCGGGTCAACTGATGCAAGATGGGGTAATTTTTATAATTCTGGTTCAGAAACAAGATTTTTGACATCAGGGAAAGGTACATATTCTTCAGCCGTACCTGATATGTATTTTTCTAAATTTAACGGCTCTAATGTAACTGATATGATGTTTATTAAGTCGTCTAATGGTAACGTAGGTATTGGGACAATAACCCCAAATACAAATCTTGAATTAAAAGGATCGTCTTTTACAGGTGGGTTGCCAACAGATAACAGTTTTACTACCGGTTCAGCTTTAACCTTAAACAATAATACAGGGAGTGGGACTATTGCGAGCATAAATTATTCAACAATTCCAACATTTGAACTTGTACCGGATGTAACTAAGCCTGCCAACGGAGTAAGGATGGGGACATTTAATGTACTTGGAACTGGTGATATGTTTTTCCAATTAGCGGCAACTTCAAGTACAGGTTATAGTTATTTTGAAGCATTTGGTGGGGAAGGTCTTGTTTTGGGTACTGGCGAAGCTAAGCCTATACACTTTAGACCCAACAGAAATACTGCAATGACTATTTTAAGTGGGGGGAACGTTGGAATAGGTAATATATCTCCACAAAGAAAACTACACGTCACAGGCGAAGTAAGAGTCACAGACCTAACAACAGACACCCCAACCGGACTTGTGGGACACGATGCAGATGGGGATTTGGGTAGTGTAGGTTTATCAGGACTTAGTATAGTGTCAGGGGTGTTGACCAATAGTAATACGGGGACGGTAACAAGTGTAGGCATCACAGGATCAGACTTCAATATCACAGGATCACCTGTCACCACATCCGGTAATATAGGTCTGGAAATAGCCACAGGCGTCGTTGGTCCCACAGAGTTGGCATCTACAGCAGTTACCGCAGGATCATATACCAATCTTAATGCCACTATAGACGCAGACGGACGTGTCACATCTGCGGCAAATGGTACAGCAGGCGTCACCACCCTTGCAGCCATAGGGTCTACTGCCAATGCAAACGGAGCCACCATATCAGGCAGTACACTCAATTTGCAACCTGCATCAGCTTCATTTGGTGGTGTGGTGACTACGGGATCACAGACATTTGCGGGGTCGAAAACATTTGATTATCTGGGTGGCACGGAAGGAACGAACCTTACTACAGGTACATCTCTTATTATGGCTACCAATGCGGGTAAATTAGAGAATCTTTACGGTACTGTAGCCGGTTATGACTTACCGTTGTACAATCCTACAGGCAACAATTGGGAACTTACAAAATTAAAGACAGTAAATGGTAACTCATTGTTAGGAAGTGGTAACGTTGCACTGACAACAGATTTATCATTTACGGGTGCTTCAAGTCCATACACATTAAACAGTAATACGGGTAATGATGTAACATTTGCGGCAGGTTCGGGAGTGACATTATCAAGATCTGGTGATCAGCTTACTATTGCAGCATCAGGCATGACATCATGGAATCTTGCAGCATCAGGTACGGCGGGTAGTGCTTCTATAACAAACGGATCTACTGCAACAATAACAGCAGGATCAGGTATCACAGCAACAAGGTCAGGTAATAATATTACTATTTCATCAGCAGCGGCGGGTGGTGAACAATTCTGGACAACAACAACAAACGCCACATCACACGAAATAATATTAAAAGACCATGCAGGCACTACAAATGTATCAGCATTAAAACTAATCGAAGGAGCTGGGATAGAACTGACTACATCTGCGGGTACATTCAGTAATAGCAATTTGACCATCAACACAGTGGGAACGGCCGTAGGGCAGATGCACAAAGAAGGTGTTACTACAGTATCATTTACAGCAGTGACACCCCAGAAAGTAGCACTTACCACATCATTCACATCAGGATCAGGAATATCAACATCAGACGCAAATGACAGGATTACAGTTGCTTCATCAGGCAAATACATGATAACATACAGTCTTGATGTAGATATGAACGCTACAACTTTTGGATTAACTGCATATGTAAAGGTATCGGGATCAACGGATTTGTCAGCTTCTTACAAACAGTATAATAATGATACTAATCTCACACCGCTGAGTAAAACTTTTTATGTTGATTTAACAGCAGGTCAGTATATAGAATTATGGCTATCAAATAGTCATACAGTTTCTAATAACAGTCTTTGGGACCCTATCCTAACCATACAAAGAGTACAATAATCATTCACAATAAAAATATCAACAACATGAAGTACATTATCTTCTTACTGCTCGTCACAGCCAATATATCAGCGCAGCGAGACACCACCACAAACCTACTTAGGACGTATAGCAACATTGATACGGTAAATCTGGGTGCCCGGTACAAAGTAACGACAGCACACTACACACATGCAGGCGGCACCACCACATCCATAGACACCAGCGACACATCGAGCCTTACCGCACACATCGACAGCATCATTGTACAGATACAGCAGGATAGTATATCTTTTGGACAAAGCCTGGAGTTATACTACACCAGATTTCAACAACACAATACATATTTTCAAAACGCAAAAAGATATTTACAAAAACTCTGGGCCATACGCCCGTAAAACCATTACATCATGAAACAAATATTAGTTATCACCACTATTTTATCACTTCTTTTCTTTACACTAGGTTGTCTGAAGGATGAAGTATCAAAAGAGCAACCACAAATAGTACAATCAGACCAAAAACTACCATCGGTTTATTATGCCGACGACTATAAAAATCTGAAAAACGGGCAGAAATATCCTTTTGATTTTCCGGCATCACAAGTACTGTATGACCCATTTAAAAAATCACAAACAGTCTTTAACATTCACCTTATAGATACAGTGATATACAATCGTATAGACGACCCTAATGTCAATGCATGGGAAACGACATGGGATATATACATCGCATCCAGATATTTTACCGATGGTACCGGCAGACAGGATACAGTACATGGCATAAGCAATGGTAATACATACATAGTAGCACCACTCAGCCAATATAATCAGCTCGCTATTAATAACCCATATCAATGGATTACAGTAACTCAGACCAATAATTTCAGGTCTTACTTTGATGAGTACTGTGGCAAAGACAAAAGACAATTTCAGTATACAATCATATACGGAGATCATTTAGCAAGAGACTATTTGCGTGGTGACAGATGTTTTAGTAATGTATTCAGTTACCAATTAATATATTAAGTCACTAATAAAATCAATATATACCATGGGAACAAAGGAAACCATAGAAGCAGTAGACTTCTTATTTGACATCGCAGACGCCATCGTGTCATCTACCAAAGATGATGGAAAAATCACTATCGGCGACGCACCAAAATTCCTGAAGATAGCTATCGGAGCGCCAAAAGGAATAGGAGGCATACAAGATGTACCAAAAGAACTGACCGAACTGTCAGAATCAGAACTCACAGAGATAGTAGACCACATCAAAGACAGATTTGATCTGTCAGATGACGGTCTAGAAGCTGCCATAGAAGATATACTCAAATCAGCTGGCATGTTGGTATTAAGTGTACAAAAAATCTACCAACTTAAAAAGTAACATTTTTTGAGTTTTGAGAAGGTCCTGCAGTAGTAATATTGCAGGGCTTTTTTATTTATATCACACCAAACACTCTGTTCACGTCATCTATCACGGATATAGCAGACTGCACCCCATCTATCTTCACATACTTCCTGAATTCTTGCTCAGTTTTATGCCCGGTTATCTTCATTATCTTACTAACATCCACACCAGCCAGCACCATATTAGTGGCAAATGTTCTTCTGGCCGTATGGGTAGACACCTGCTGCCATTTCTCTATACCTACCTTCTTACATGCTTCTTTGATGTAGTCAGATAGCTTCTGTCTACTTATAGCATGAGTATCCATAGCCATAACAGCCTTCATCTTCTCAGACAGTGGTATAGAAACAGTATTACCGGTCTTACCATGCTTTATAGATATCATCTGTGTGCCATTCATCTCATATATCATTGTCTTATTAAGCTCTTTATAAGTCTGATATCGTTGACCCGCATAGCAACCACGCAGGAATATCACCACAGCATTGCGCTCACGATCAGATGCACCACTAAGGTAGTTGTAAAGCAGGTCCAGCTCAGGTATGGTAAGATATATATTATCCACTTCTTCAGTACCAGGTACAAACCCGTCAGTCATAAAATATTTATTCTCATGCACCCCATCTATATAAGCATTCTTTATTACATTGTGGAATAGTTTAAATACCCTGTTGATATAGTTCTTACTGTACCCTTCATCCTTCATGCCCTTCTCCAGACGTAAGCACGTCACCCTATTCACATCACCAAACATCAATGAAGGCAGATACTTATTCACCACACCCACACTGATGGTGTATACCTGTACTGTATGCTCCTTTACCTTACCCACCTTATCAGGTATAAATATATCCATGGCATAAGTATAGAACAATCCTTCCTGCTTACCGTACATCCTTTGCTGTATCTCCTTCTTTAGTATGTGCCCATTAAATAGTAATCCCTTTATCTTATAGTCTATCCTAATCTCTCGCACAAATACAGCCAGCTCATCCAGTAATCTATTGATATGATTAGCGCCTTTAAAGGTATATTTTGCCCGGTGCTTTTCGCCATTCCAATGTTTTATATCTACCTTTTCTTTAAGAGATAAGCGCACCACGTCACCCTTATCTACATAGTAAGAGAGATATACAGTGCCCTTATCCAAATAATATTTAACGTTTGCCATAAATAGTGGCGTACACTATAGCGTACACTTTTACTATGATATATAGATCAATAACACCGACAAATATAATACATATATAGCAAACTATGACACACAGATTAATATTGATCTATATATCACATAGGTGGTTGTCCTAGTGGGTCAACTCACAAAGCCCTGTAAATTCAGTTTTACAGGGCTTTTCTCATTTATATTCAGGTAGTTATGATTTATATAATAGAATAATACTATATTTGCAGCGTACACTATAGCATACACTATCTTGGAATCTGTAAAACCGTACTGGACGCAATACAATCAGACTGCCCGCAAATCAACAGCAGATAAGCGATACAAGACACAGGCATGGAAGGCATACTCTGAGTCATTCAGACGTGCCCACCCACTATGTGCAGAGTGTGAACGCAAAGGATTAGTCACCGCTTCAACACTTGTGGACCACATTATCAGAGTAAACTTTGGTGGTAGTTTTCATGACAGGACCAACCATCAACCCATGTGCTTTGACTGCCATCAAGATAAATCTTTTGCAGAACGTAATGGACTTAGCATGCCATATCAACTCAATAGTAAGGGAGAGAAGGTTCCTTTTGATAAGGGGGGGGAGTCTTTGATAGCCAAATATAGCCTTCCGACCCCACAGGCTTCGTATTTTGCGCAAAATGTCAAAAATCAGACCCTTTTTTTTCATGGTGGAGTACTTCCTGACCTGGTAAAAAAATACAGATATAAATTTCCTTACTTTTTTGGTACCACATCTCAGATACATGCTCTGAAATACTCCCAACTCAATAAAGGCAGGATGTATTCATTTTCTGTGGTCCCGGATCTGGTACTGGAGTTTAATGGTCTTACCAACTCGGCAGAATACCTGGCACTGATCTATGAGATAGGTGAGTCTCAGTACAAAGCTGTGCGGATAAATGGATGTATAGATTTCGGCAGGACTTCTGATTTTATCCTGGTGACCGATTTTACTTTAGTAAAAAATCTAATACGTGTATAATGGTAAAAGGTAGACCATCTACATCAGATGCAGAAAAAAAACTGAAAGGCACATATAGGAAAGACAGGTCTAACGCAGGCTCTTTATCATTTACAGCTATAACAAAAATACCAAAGCCACCGGACTCTTTTGATGAAGTGGCTACGGCAGTGTGGAATACCATATGCGGTGAGATGATAAAGCTACAGATACTCCAGAATATAGACATATACAATCTGCAGATCATATGCAATGAGATGTCTATCTACTGGAAATGTATGGAAAAAATGGGATCCAATTTTACAGTAAGTACAGGAACGGATTCTATTAAAGTAAATCCGCTTTACACCACAGCCAGTCAGGCGCTCAATAATGCCAACCGACTGGCGGCTCAGTATGGATTTACACCTGCAGCGAGGATGAAGCTAAAAATGACAGTCGTAGATAATAAGCCGAAAGAAAATAAAGCGATGTCGATCATACACCGTAAACGTGCCATAGGATAAATAATATCATCTGAAGCTATATAAGCAATATATAAATGATGTCAGGACAGGGCGCAGATCTGCATCAGAACTGGAGCGACTATCTGTACAAAGACATCTCAATGATCTGTCCAGGAAAGATTTTCCTTACTACTTTGATGAGAAGGAAGCGGACATCTGGATAGAACAGATATGTATGTTCAGACTGGTGGAAGGTAAGCTGGCAGGACAACTGTTTCCACTCCAACCATTCCAGGCATTCATAGTAGCTTCTATATTTGGATGGAAAGATAAGCGGACGAAGCTCAGAAGATTTAACGACGCATATATCCAGGTGCCAAAAAAGAACGCCAAGTCTACACTGATGGGTGCCATCATTGCCGCCATGTTTCTGCTGGAAGGTGAAGGCATGGGTCAGTATCTATTTACAGCTACCAACAGGAAGCAGGCAGCTATATGCTTCAAAGTGGCAAAAGCTATGCTGTCAAAGTATGTAAAGGAGTATGACATCGCTGATATGGTGTCTATGTCCAAAAGCCACAAGTCACCCAATCAAACCATACTCCACAATGAGAATCTGTCTGTCATCGAGACGGCCAGCAAGGAAGCAGACAATATAGAAGGATCACACCCATCAGCTGCAGTTGCGGATGAGTATCACCTGCACAAAGATGACGAAGTGGTCAATAACACCAAGTCTGCTATGGCCGGTAGGATGCAGCCGCTTTTCCTGCGCATCACCACTCCTGGTAATAATCTCTTTGCACCATGTTTTGGTTTTGCGGAGTATTGTGCCAATGTACTCAAAGGTATATTTGCAGATGAACAGATATTTGCGGTCTTTTATGGACTCGATCCTGGTGATGATATCTATGATGAGAAAAACTGGCCAAAAGCTAATCCCAATATAGGAGAGTCACCTACTTACACACACCTGAGATCACAAGCTACTGCTGCCAAAAATCTGGGAGGTACCAAAGAAACAGACTTTAAAACCAAACACTGCGGTCTATGGGTATCATCATCAGACACATGGATCCGAGATGAACTAGTAAATAGATGCATGCAGGACTACTCATATGATGACTATAAAGGATTTGGTGGTATGGCAGGGCTAGATCTGGCAGAGACTAAGGATATCCTGGCTTTTGTAATGCATATGGATGATGGGACCGTAATACCAAGGTATTTTATCACAGAGCGCAAACTCATAGATAAGACCGATGGGGTAGACTATCAGAAGTGGCTGGATGAAGGACATCTCATCGTATCTTATGAGTATGGTGGTGAAGTGATGGACTACAACCTGGTAGAAGAAGTCATAGTACGTGACTATAAGACCTATGGCATCCGGAAGATATACTATGATAGGAGATTTGCAGCGTCGCTGATACAGCGTCTGACGGATGCAGGTATCAAGTGTGCTGCCTATGGTCAGGGGTTTACCTTTATGAATCCGGCATTAGCAAAGCTGGAAGATGATATACTAAAAGAAAAAATCAGATTTAAAGACCCAGTCACAAGATGGATGTTTACCAATGTGCGGGTAGTGAAAAACGATACCGGTCTGCGGCGTGTGGTCCGTGATGCGATCACCAATAAGATAGATGGTGTCATCGCTCTACTCATGTGTAAGGCAGCAGAGCTGCTGGAGCCAAAACCAAAGAAGCCGAAAATATTTGTCATCAACACAAATAAAAATGAAAATCAATGAGACATAATCTCCACATGAAGACCATACAGGCCACGTACTTCGGTGAGTACTACGCCATCCGGCAGAGTCACCCGGAGATATCGGGACGTGATGCGTGGATACTTACAGAGATGAAGTATGATTATGATATGTATATCTCTTATGGATCATTCAGGGTGGCATTATCCAAGTATATAAAAACAACAAAAATAAAATCATGTCAAAAAAAGTAATGTACATCGGTATAGATCCGGGTGTAATGACGGGTGTAGCTACCATCATAGATGGGGAGTACTCACATATCACACAGATGAATATCATCAGGGCCATGAATATGATCAGGATCACCCATCAGCTGGATATGTATGACATATGTCTGCATGTAGAAAATCCTTCCTTCCGTAAGTACTTCGGGCAGACAGGCAGGGAGAAACTGCAGGGTGCAGGATCTATCAAGCGCGACTATAAGATATGGACAGAGTTTGCGCAGGAGCACATGATCAGGATATTTCCTGTGTCACCGGCAGAGATAGGGAGTCAGTTTGACAATGAGAAGGTATTTCATGCAGCTACAGGCTATAAAAAAAAATGCGGCAAACATGCCAGAGATGCTGCGAAGATTATATTTAAGTTTAAAAAATAAGTGTAACTTTGCAGTCTCAAACTCACTACCATGAAATCCATCTTCCTTTTCCTTTTTTTGTCTTGTCAGTTTTTGGCAAATGGGCAGGATAAAGCCTATATCAGAAAGTTAATACTAGATGTACAAAGTGATATTGCTTTTAAAGAGAATAAAGTATTTAAACTTATATCACTAGATGTCGAAGCTGAAGAAGCTACTCCTGAGCAAAAAAAAATAATGAACAGGACAGAAGGTACATATATAGTAAGATATCAAATAAAAGGCTACACTATAGAAAATAATACTAAATTTAGACACAACATTACAGGTAGATATTTTATTATATTTACCCATAAATACGAACTGCTTAAAATAGATACTTACTAACACTAAATCCATACTATCAGATCATCTTCATATAGTATCAGGATACTGCAATTTCATCATGCCATTTCTCTATCTAATTTTTTTATTAAAATAGTATTATTTTTTATTGCATTATAAACAGATTCAGCAAGTATCTTATTGCTTTCTGTAAGATTTAATATTGAGCTAACCAAATTACTATTAGTATTATTACTAATATATTCTTCTCGTGGATCATTCAATACATCGCTTTGCCTAAAGTATTTTGTTATAACAATATCATATTTTTCATTTAAAAAGTCTACCCAGGTTTCTGGAATATCCATTTTACCATTCTTCACTTTTGAAATAGCAGTCTGACTGACTCCTAATACAGTGGCAAGTTCGTTTTGTGTCATTTTCAAGTCAACCATAAGTAACTCTAAATCAATCATTTAAGTATGTATAAAATTGTTGATAAAAAAATATTTGCATTTTTGTAAAAAATATTACTCATATATTAGTTATATTACGTAATACTCATTATCTTTGTGTCAAATAAAACTTAAAGATAATAAAAACGCATGAACGAAAAAATAAGTTCCACAGAAACCACTACTGATATACCCTTAAGGCGCAATGTAGATATAGGCCCACACCTTCCGGATCTGGAGAAGGCAGCCACAGAAGACTCCTTCAAAATAGGATTCCTGTATACCATCCCGGAGTTTACCAGAGAGATCATAGGTCAGTTTGTACGCATACGTGACTATCACCGCTCTCATGGTTTACCACTACTCACACCGGCAGAAGTGGCGGATAATTTTATAAACAAAACAACAAATAGCCAGTGAAAGATTTTTTAAAAAAAATCAGCATCACCGAAGATCAATATTATGGCAAAGAAACCGTTGGTGGTTATCTTGACCTTAGTTCTCTGACTTCGATTCCGGAAGGATTCAATCCCACCGTTGGTGGTTCTCTTTACCTTAGTTCTCTGACT
>JAUMHH010157452.1:0-18164 GCA_032359455.1 Chlamys rubida | reverse complement strand
GTTGATATTACACTAAGCGTTACAATGATTCTAACGTTTAACGTTGATATTACACTAAGCGTTACAATGATTCTAACGTTTAACGTTGATATTACACTAAGCGTTACAATGATTCTAACAATTAACGTTGATATTACACTCAGCGTTACAATAATTCTAACATTTAACGTTGATATTACACTAAGCGTTACAGTAATTAAAACATTTAACGCTGATATTACACTCAGCGTTACAATGATTCTAACATCCAACGTTGATATTACACTAAGCGTTACATTGATTCTAACATTTAACGTTGATACACTTAGCGTTACAATAATTCTAACACTAAAAGTTGTTATTAAGTTAAGCTTTACAATAATTCTAACATTAAAATATATTATTATGTTTACCATTATAAATATTCTTACATTAAAAGTTGTTATTACACTAAGCGTTACAAAAGGTTTAAAAGCATTTCTTGATACATTTTCCTCTTAAAAACTTCAAACTTTGAGTAAGTTACAAGTGAAATGACATTCCTCACGCCATTTATCTTCATTTGAGAACAGTTCTTTGCGTACAAGCAGAAACCATTAAACGATTTTTATAGCATGAAATGATATATACATTTTATTTGTACATTTCCATTAGTAAAGTACGTAACGTCATCTTTCTACTTAACTCAAACCATTTATGGATAATGAAGCACTATCCTATCTGTCATTTTATAAATTTTATCTTTTACACAAGTTAACCATATTAGAGGTTTTAACTACTGACATGAATAGATATCAATACATTTCGAGTCGGATATGAACTAGCGATCAATCGGGTTGTCAAGCATCATATTGGCATTACGATAGTTCCTATTGATCGTAAGGACGACAGTTATTCCTGTGCGTACATGTTATATATGGAGTACTACAACAGTACGAACTTAACGTTACAGTGGACAAATACCTTATCTTTTGTTACTGACTTTAAGAGAATTTCACCCTTAAGCTCAATCAGGAAAACACATGGCAAATAATACGTAGTTCTGTGTTAGAATCTGGAATCCCTTGGGATATATATTCCGTTTACAGTTGCAGCGCCTATGTCGGAAAATGGTTGATGTGTACGGTTATCTCTTTAACGCGGCTTTATCAAGTGTAGTCGTAATCTATAAGACACCATGCTATCCTGTTTGGAAGGGGAAGTATGGCGCTAGAATAAACCATCTTATAATCTGTTACTGGCAAATATTTAAATCGGGAAAGATCTATATGAAGTTTATATAAATAGATATCTGTGAAAAGAACAAAAATATTAGTTCTTGTTGTCTGTTCTAATAAAAATTTGGTTATGTATTTTCTTTGTGACACAGGATTTTCATAGATGCAGGCTGATGAAGACTATCGGCAAGTTTGTAGTCGCCACCATAATCTCATTTGCAAATGTGTTAATTTTCCTTTGGGTGATATGAAGGTGTACGTATTTGATTATGCTCATATATAGTATATCCGATTGCTCTGTTGCCATTACAACGGTTCTCACTTTGAACACGCCACATTACCTTAATTTGTATATATCAACATAGCTGGTGTCGTCTATGAAGCAGAAAGCGCTAACCCTTCCGAAACACCTGGTCTTATTATCATGTACTTTTTCCATGTACATCTTTCTTTGTTAACTCATTTATATTTCTAGGAATTATTTTACATACAATGTACGTTGGTGACTTTACAGATGTATATTATGCCCCGGTATTTTCCGTAGCGTTGTGACGGGAATTATTCTAGCAGGGTTTTCATGAAATACTGCCTTCCATACTGATTATCTATATGTTTATCGTAGGAGATTCATTCTGACACCCCTTGAGATCTAAGCCTTTGTATCTTTGATGTGATTTTAGTTTTAAGCTCATATGAGTATAGCATTCCTCTTATATCAATAACAAGGAGGCAGGTCGTTTGTTCTTTCATCCCGTTTAATTAACAAAAGGCCTACAACATAACAATTATATGGACATGACCAATGGTACTATTATAACCTGACAATGTACAAATGATTGACATGGTGTAGATACTTGTATCTTATTCCTATGAATGTAAAGATGAGACTTACCAGGGAACCGGATTGATGACAAAGGAATAATGGAGCATGATGATGATGTGATGTCTATGACAGCAATGATAAGAATGAGATGAGGACTGGGACGTGCAGGGTCTGACAAGTGCTGGGACATGCGCGTAGTCTCACCCAATCAGATATCAGGTTACAAACATTGTGATGAGTGACGTGAATCGCTCGCGCGGAAAACCTACCTGCTGGTTACTCAGCCACGACCACTGGGTACACCGATCATATGTACTAAGTACTGAATTCTTACACTGGGCTACATGATTAATTATGTTAACTTGTATCGTGCATCATGCGTCGTCCGTCGTACAAAAATATTTTTTTGAAGGGACAGACTCGTCAGAACTACAGCAAATAATTACCTAAATCTGTGTTGTTACTTTAGGTGTTGAAACGATCATCCAACAGGACTATCAAAGTCTCTGATTGGCTAAGATATGTCAACTTCTTCTCTAGAACAGCTGCAGCAAATAATATCATACTTGGTACGAATGTTCTTTATTGGTACTGCCAAAGTGCTGCTACTTTTTTTGCCCGTCCAAGGAGGCAACGAATTCCTAGATGGCCGCTCTTTCCTCTGATTTCGTACCAAACTTCAATCTGATTGGCCAAGTTTTTAAGTCTTTCTCAACAATGGCTTCCCTATAACAGACATCAAACTGGAAACATATGTTCTTTACGAAATCCTGACCAGGTGTTGTTACAGTTTATGACCGTCCATGTCTCTGATTGGATGCAATGTGTTCAAATGAAAAGATATTATCCTGCCCTTTGATTGGCTGAAACATTTTAACTTGTCCCGACCGGGCGAAGTTGGTGCTGATCTGAAAGTCTGAGTATGCGGCCTTGGCCTTTGAATGGCTATGACATTTTACCTTCCTCTATGGAAAGGCGACAAATATTGACTCCAAATGTTCTATTTGAGGTACATAACTTTATCTTTTTCCTTTTTGTGCTGACGCACGGATTTCAAACTATATACACAGTTTTCCATATACGGTACTGGCTAAGTACTGTTATGTTCTCGTGTCGATGCATTAATCTAAAACGAACGCCCAACATACAGGCCAATGAAAAACATGTATAGGTTAAAGGCCCCATTGGGTCTTCAAGTCTAAGTTTATAGTTGCGACTCTAGAACCTGAAGGTTGTCTTTTATTTTATGTTGAAACGAATTAGTTCCTTAACTGGCTAATATAGATTGTATTACAATTGCAATATTTACGGATGAAAATTAGAATAAATAAAAAAAAAATACCAGTGTTAGAACAATCCTATTTGGAACTCCAAATAGATCCAACTATTGCAAAATGAGAATACATGCATGAGAAGTTACATTTACACCATTGATTTAACGGGAATTACGACCATGTGTTAAGGAAGGATGGGAATATCCTGTTTCATGAATGAATGGAAACCGCCATGTAAGTCTAGGTCGAATCGATGCAATGACACGTCATCCAAGCGGAAACCGAAATAGTTGCTATTAAACAACAAGCTAATGAGCTTCGTCAAAAACATCGACGTTGACATCGCACAGGGGAATAGCATATCTCCCAACGATAGCATGATAGCGACCGTAAAACCTGTGCATAGTCTTCATCAACCTGTGTCCTAGAAGCAGGGGGGATATTTCACAGAAAAGAGAAATGAAATCGACTCGGTTATGCTACAGCTTAGTGTTAAATCGCCCTACATTGTACATGGAAGACGAACATCAGATACTTTGACGTCGAAACGTACGTATATATGCGTCTTTCTTCTGTGAAAGGTATTCTGTCGTGTTTCATTGAAGGTGATATCATTGGTTTAATTAACGGTAACCTTGTGTTTGACGAAAACAGCTGCCATGCGTTTTACATTAACTGTATCCGTTGATACTAGACACTTAATTGATATTTACAGCTGCCGCGCGTTTTACATTAACTGTACCCGTTGATGCTAGACACTTAATTGATATTTACAGCTGCCGCGCGTTTTACATTAACTGTACCCGTTGATACTAGACACTTAATTGATATTTACAGCTGCCGCGCGTTTTACATTAACTGTCCCCGTTAATACTAGACACTTAATTGATATTTACAGCTGCCATGCGTTTTACATTAACTGTACCCGTTTACACTAAAACGTAGTTGATATTAACAGCCAACACGCGTTTTATATTAACTGTACCCGTTTTTTCCCAATCACTTAGATGATATTTACAGCTAACACGCGTTTTATATTAACCGTACCCGTTAACACTAAACACTTAATTGATACATACAGCTAAGATGTGTTTTAGATTAACTGTACCCGTTTACACTAAAACGTAGTTCATATTAACAGCCAACACGCGTTTTATATTAACTGTACCCGTTTCTTCCCAAACACTTAGGTGATATTTACAGCTAACACGCGTTTTATATTAACTGTACCTGTTAACACTAACCATTTGGTTGATATCAACAGCCAACACGCGTTCCATGTCAACATCTGTCGCGCGTTTGAGATAAATAGTTACCTTGTGTTTAAAATATGTTTGAATGTTTCTAGCATAAGACAAGAAGATAACTCCTTTGTATGGTTCAAAATCTACAAGTAGTGCCGTTAATGTTTTTCTTACCTGATACTGGCTACTGCTAGTCAGACATACGTCTATACAGATAGCACACGCGTCGGTGTGTAGCACGTTACGCTTGTTTACGTCACAGTAAGTCATAGGGGAAATAACTGGGATTGTCTTTCAAGTTATCAAACGCTTATTAACAGTTATGAGTCCAGAGGTGTGTGTTTCATTGAAATACCAACAAAAGAATGCTTCTTTCGAGAAATTTGGAATACACATTCGGTGGAAATCACAAATTCCAATACACTATGAACATTAATTAGAGATAGCATTCGTCACTCTTTATTTTTCAAGGGCAAGTTTTTCCTTTCTTACTCGTCAAAAAGCCGTGGAATTCTATTTCTGTTCTAAAGAATTGACATTTTATCAAATTTTCTTTTGAATAGTTTCTAATCTCGAGAGAATGTTCTCTGCGTTAGCCATATGGAATGATATGTTCCTGGGCCTCCTTCTCCATCTTGTTCTGCCGATAGGCTGCTATTAAGTCTAATACAGTGACATATTTTGAATTTCATAATAAAGTTTGGGTGTTAACAGTTACTTTACGGATTTGTCAATAATCGTCCTCTATCAAAATGGTCTTCTAAAGGGCCTGACTTCCACGTGTTTGTTGCTATATGTACCAGTTTCATCTTTACGATATCTGTATGAGCGAAGTCAACATCTTTGTTCTGAGAAAACGTTGAATGTCTGTACGGTGTAGCTAATTAATATTGATATTTGTCGTGTCAAAAGTCTCTCCCGACGAAGAAAATATTAGAACGTTATTTATTTCCAATCACCACTTGGTGTTTTTTCAAATTGCACTGCTTGATTTGGAATATTGACAACTAAAAGTGATACCATACGTTTCGTTTGGCGTTTGGCTATTGCACTTGATACCATCGATCCGGAATCCCGAGTGATTTCACCGACATTGATAGCACGAAATTCACATAACCTAGTATTGGCTAAGCCTGCACTATATGTTATACGTTTAAAATTGTCCCATGTACATTTGAGCTGTTGGAGATTTTAATATGATTGTTATGCAAGTCCTACAGCAGATGTAACATGATTTAACTGTTTTACACAACGTTAAAGTTCTTCACTCTCAAACATAATAAATCATATTACAACCTCTTTTACTTACCGATTTGTCTTCAATTATCCCCTGTTTATTTCTGGAACATCAAAAAATGTAAATTAAACTCTGCCTTATCCATGGTGAATTGGGTGTTTGTTAGACTTTATATTTGAATACACATAGTGATGATTACGGTTATGTTCCTAAGTTTCATAAGTCCGACAATGTATTGATACTCATGCATTAGAGAACATCTGTCTTTAGAATACCTGCCAGATATTCACTCTTCTCATTGTTTTTCTCCCTTATTTTAATAAATCTTTTGTTTTTGTTACTTGAGGTACTATGTTTTATCTTTGTTTGCATCAGTTCTGATACCATTCTTACTATCTGCCAACTATTGTAGAGATAACTCTAATTTTGATACTGGCCGAGTCGGTATCCAGTATATAAGGGCTACATCTTTGGATCGTAAAGGATCTATTATTAAAGGCACATGACGGCCAAGTTAATGTCTTTTTTTCTCTCAAAAACTGCATAAATATCTCAAGTGAGTCTTGTAATAACAATGACGGCCAAACTAAATGGCTTGCAGTGGATAAGTGTCAGTAAGTGAGAAGCTTCACCAAGTCAGCTAAGAAGCGAAGAGTTGACAAATGGCCAAAAACCACTGCAGGGATTACGGTTGGGAATCATTAATGCAGTTGGGAAGTATTATAAAGTGCCAAAGCAATCAGAACAAACACGTATTCTTCTGGATGGCCGGTAGGAAGTTGAAAACAACTGACGTAGAATCGAGCGAAGTGGTGTTGATGTTGTGTAAACTAGTATTTAAAATAATTAACATATCTAATATGTTTGTCTTCGGAACACGAATGAAGATACTTAGTAATGTAAATGGGCATGTGTGGGATTGAATTCACAATGTATTTCCATAAAGTTGAAGCGACGGGAATAAATAAGCGACAAGGCCCTCCGAGGGATAATTGTTGAGATGTTATACCACGAACTTCGAGGGTCTTATCCAATTCCGTTGTTAAACTTTACGTATTTCCGTATGGAAAACGTTACACTTTATTATTTCCATATTATTTCTGTATCAGAAACGTTACACTTTATAATTTCCATATTATTTTGCGTATAACAATCATTATTCTTTATTATTCGCATAATATTTCCGTATAACAACATTATGCTTTATTATTTCAAATTATTTATGTATCAGGAATATTATGCTTTATTATTTCCATATAATTTCCGTATTACAAACGATATGCTACATTAT
This sequence comes from Chlamys rubida, assembly GCA_032359455.1. Classification (NCBI taxonomy): domain Eukaryota; kingdom Metazoa; phylum Mollusca; class Bivalvia; order Pectinida; family Pectinidae; genus Chlamys; species Chlamys rubida. The sequence continues at coordinate 11,099 of JAUMHH010157452.1, read as the reverse complement.
TTCCACATAACAAACAGTTATTATTTTTGGGTTCAGTAAATTGGTATGGTTTTATCATATTCTTGAAAAAGAAGCAAATTTGTTTTGCATGTACGATGTAAGAATATCGATATTTTTTCTGGTATGATTGCTTATTGTATACAAAAAATCGTTGCCTTTGAATGCAGCTAATAGAATATACCGTTATGATTGGTCAACGACGGTCCGTGATGAATCGGATCACATACATACAGATGTAGCACAAATCATTTTTTAAATCCTCGCGCTGTCATAAAACAGTTAACGTTTTAACATGATATATTTACAATTGCCACTGTTTCTGAATCGATAACCTAAGTGTGAGCAAGTCTGTTTATTTCTTAATAACTAGAGTGTAGAACGTGACCCAGTTCACCGCTATGAATATATGTAAATATTGGCGGACTTCTTTCCGCAAACTTCATGTCAATACAAACGCTAGCATTTAGACTTGGTGCGTTCGACACCAAATGATGTCGGGTTCGAGACAAGACAGATCATGTTCATGACCGGTCATACAAATGAAACTAGTGTCAGAAGCTACGTATACAGTCGCGATTGTTCGTCGGTAAAAAAACGCTCCACCAGCTCCGCTTTCTCATCCATGAATGTCGGCCGCCATGACACAGAAACGATGGCTATCGTTCCTAGAAATATAGGTCACATTTCTCGTCTCCCAAATGTTACATCAACAGTCACTCGGCCGACAAACGATGTATCCACATCATACATAGTGTACATGTCATCTGTACACACCCTGGTTTGCTTACAAACAGCAATTTCAATAACTGCACATTCCACTTCCACCAGGCATAGGCTAGTCACTATCGCTCGACGACATGGTAGCAATATCTATTTCCCGCCTTTGGGCGCATCACTTTTAAACGATGGACGTCCGCGGTCATTTGTATTTTCTACTAAGTATTTTGCCCCAGTACCTCAATTTCATACAAATATAAAATTAATTATTCCATTACCTACTAATACAATTATGACGATATTGTATGAAGTAAAATATTGATATTTTATGTGAATACAAATATTGAAATGGAGGAACCTTTTCATTTGTTGTCACGGATAAAGTGGGCGGGGTTTAGCTGTCTGTCAACGGCTTTTGCGAATGGCTGTTTTGCATGGATAAACATGACGTCAAAATAATTTTGAACGCAGATTATACAAGGTAAATGCTTGTAGCCGACGCTTTTAATGGTGTTATTGTTAAAAGAAAATATTGTATATATAAGGATTAACCTTTTATTTTGTTTAGTTTATGAGATAATAAATCCAATGGAGCAGTCGGTAAATTATTCGTAAATGCTTCGCCTTAACGCAATTTACCTCGTGCTCGATTCTTTTAAGAATAAAAAAGGTAATTAAAACGATGCAAATAGTTATAGGGGAATCACGCTTGTAAGTCATATGGCCAAGTTATTTAACTCACTCTTGAATAAACGAATGTTAAAGTGGAGCGAAAGCGAGAATGTAATTACAGATGCTCAGTTTGGTTTTAAGCCCGGGAGTGGTACCAGAGATGTATTTTTTTAAATTAATACCTTGATCACTAAAACTTTACAGAGTAATAAAAGGCTTTATTGTGTTTTTGTAGACTATAGAAAAGCGTTTGATATTATATCACACGATAAATTGTGATGTAAGTTGTGGAAATCGGGTGTAAGAGAACGGATGCTTTATGTTATAAATCTATATACGAGAGTGTAAAGTCATGTGTAAAGCTTCATGGTAAATTGTCTCCTATGTTTACCTTTGGTCACATGGGATTCTGATAGGCTGTACCTAATCATGAACACCTTGTGTGAAGGCAATTAATCCTGTCAATTAATCCAGCCCATTGTCTGTCCAGTAGATAAACAGGTGAATCAGTATACGCTTACAGGTAAGATACCGTGGCTGTCCCTTTGTTAGGAAATGACAGCCTCGGGCACAATTCTATTTCAAAACAGTGACTTTGACTCTATAGTAGTGGTTTAAAAACTGGTGTTACTTAAATAGTCAACACTAATTGATAACACACTCCAGCATCAATTAATGGGACACTGAACCATGATAGAGCCTTTTTTCTTGTATACTAGACCGAGATATACGCATTTCCGGCGGTGCTGGAAAATTCTATCCGACCCACGGGTCTAGATCACTTACACGTGCAGACTGGCGGGGGAATTCTAGTGACCTTTCGGGGTCACGCTATTGTTCTTGACGTCATTTTATGACGTATTGGGGTCAGTCAGGGTAATTGACGTCACTAACAATTGCCATCCGGGCTTCATGTGCAAATGAGAAATGTGCGGACAGTTTACAACTTTACTAGAAGAGCAGCTGTTTTAACGGGTTTTAGGTAATAAGCAAGAAATAGAATCCATCCCTGATGTGAGGTAAGGATAAGGTTATTCAAACACTCGGGATAAAATATTGAGCAAAAGATCCTCGGCAAAGCTTAATATTTTATCCCTTGGGTTTGAATAACCTTATCCATACCTCCCATCAGGGATGGATTCTATTAAGAACATTGTACCTGTACGTTCCGTGGTCCATAATAGCCACAGGGCACAGTTGTTACAATAAAAGAACCGGAAAGTCAATCAGGAAATTAAATTTTGAAAATTTCAATATAAATCGGGAAGGATTATGAGAAGGTTAGATCAATAAAGCAATATGTTAATTTAATTAGTACTTTTTTGAAAACACACTCAAATCTGTTCTTTATAAATTATATTCATTTAAAAACAAAATTACACACACATATATATATATAGGTATTCTTTATGCATAAATCATCTACTCTTTGGATAAATGATCTGACAAAACCATAAGGTGTTTATTTTGATTGGATGATACACATTTTTATTTTTTAAACATTTTTAAAGTTTATTCTTATATTTTATTTTCATAGTAGACAATCATGTAGTTGAATATATTTTCTTACTAGAAACACAGACTAAGAGAGCATCTAATTCCGTACTAGAAAACTACACACTTCCTAGAATTAATCTTATTTGTATTTTAGTGATTTTTTTAGGAATGTCTAAGTTTACTTGATAACTAGATTTACAAAGAGACAATTGAAAAAAAGTATGACATCCCCCTGAAAATACACATCAAAGGTTCATGGGTCAGTGTGGTGTATTTACCTCAACTAAATAGCGTCATTTCATGAACTACTTTTTATTACATAAGATTCGTACGCAGGGCGTGACTAAATACAGATTCCGGATGAGTCCGGAATTACATATAAAGTATTATGCTGATGTATACTAATTTTAAAGTTACGTTCTGATACTTAAGAGGAGGAAACAACATAGAATATCAAACTGGACATTATACTTGTTTGTACTTTTATGTAATTATCCAATATACCAATATTGATACATATATATATATTATGTATAAAGAACCATGTCTCTGTTATCACTGTAACCTGGTTCGTACTGTAATGGATTGTTATCAAAATTGTTTCACCATAATGAAACATCTTTCTTCAAAACTAGTTTGAAAACATTTTATGACCAGATAATTTATATCTGACTTGTGAAGTTAGGATATTCAACAATAATGAAATAATAACATAACATTACCACAATATGGAACCTACTGGTTCCAGTGACTCACACGAGGAATAGTCTACCCCTTTTGCACAGTGTGCTTACAAAATAAGGAAAATCAATGTCTTTTCACCTTTAGTATATAAAACACTAAACATAGTCTTTGAATTTCTGTGGAGCATCAGCGTTCCGGGTAGGATTACGGCGTTACGGCGTCAACGTCTTGATAGGCGTTTGCGACTCAACTTGACGCTGGGTGTCGATGGACTTCACTTGGAGACGGCGTTACCGTTTTGTGACACGACGTTGACGTTTGACGTGACACAGACGTTTCCGATGTCACGTTGACGACTCCTGGTGACGTTTTAGCAACAGGACTGCCTGTAGGTTCCAGACTGACTGATGGAGCTCTGAACGACTCGCCACACTCTTTAAACTCATGCAATTTGACTTCAATTCGTTCCTCGGACACTTCAGTACTGCTCATCTGGTCTACATGTCTACGCCAGAGGATGCCAGGAGCAATCTCAACGCGGTAAGATACTGGACCCATTTTGTCTGCCACGGTACCATATACCCACTTTAGTGTACCATGGTAATCACGAATTAACACCTGCTCTCCAACAAGGAATGATCTACAGTTTACATTTCGTGACTCACTTAGTTTCGCGCGACGTTCATCCACACGACGTCGAATGTCTGGTTTCACTAGGTCGAGAAGTGAAGGTAAGTTTCGTTCCTTGAATAATGTCGCCGGGCTCTCATTAGTGGTTGCATGCTTACTATGTCTGTAAGCCAGCAGAAAGTTTGCAAGCTTTTTCTGTGTTGAACCGGAGTCCTTCTTACTTGACCGCAACGCGCCTTTGAATGACTGGACAAAGCGCTCAGCTAGGCCATTGGTACTCGGGTGGTAGGGCGCAGAGGTTGCGTGTTTGATTCAAATGGACCTCATGACATTTGCAAACTGTTCAGATGTAAACTGCGGTCCGTTATCACTCAAAATCTGACTTGGTACTCCATTTCTCGCAAACTAGGTACATACGTAAAACCTCGACAGTTTTCTCTGCTGTTGTCGTTCTCATAGCGGTGACTTCTGGCCATTTTGAATGGGCGTCTACAGCTACGAAAAACATAGAATATATGAATGGGCCAGCGAAGTCTATATGTATTCGCTGCCAGGAAATGGAAGGCCAAAAGATCAAAGTGTGTGAGCACAGAGCTCAGATGCTATGGCTTCTTTAACTTTCTTAAAAGCCATGTCACAGTGTGACACTGCTCCGACCAGATCCACTTCCGGTTGGCCTCAAGAAGTTGGTTCCAAGTTGTACCGTAGATGATAAGTTCTGAATGAACTTTGCTTAGTATAGTCCTAGGAAACCTGAAGAACGTTTTCCAGGTTGGTCAACTGTTCTTGGTCAGTTTTCCCTGTGACGACCATATCATCTAGAATACACTGCACCTTCGGTATGTCTTGTAGTACTTGATCTATATACCGTTGCCAAATGGCAGGCGCTGCAATATCCCAAATACTAGACGATTGGAGTGGAATAGTCCACGATGTGTATTGATAGTAAGGTAATGTCTATCTTCCTCTCTGACCACCATTTGTAGATATGCCTTTTTAAGATCCACTTTTGTTAAATGCTGACCTCCTGCTAATGTCGCGAAATATCCTGTCTTGGATTTTTGGCAATTGGTATTGGTCAACATCCAAGACATGATTAATTGTGACCTTGAAGTCGACAAATATGCATATACTGCCATAACTATTAGGTATAGGTACTGGCGTAGCCCACTCAGAGTGTTCAACCTTGGTTAGAATGCCCGCCTCCACAAGCCTATCTAGTTCCTGGTCCACCTTTTCCTTCATGGCAAAGGCTACAGGTCGTGCCTTGCAGAATTAGGGGTTAGTCCCATCCTTGACCTTGATCCTGGCCGTTATCTCTTTGAAAGTACCCAGTTCGTCCTTAAATACGTTCTGGTATTTCTTCTGATGGTCATAGAGTACACATGTACTTGTAGGTGACTTGGAATATCTTATCACTGATAGTCTTAATCGCATTCCAGTCTAGTCTGATTTCCCTTAGCCAGTCTCTTCCAAACAGAGGAAGGTCTCCATTTCGTACAATATACAAATCTAATGTTTTAGTAATGTTATTCATTTCTACCTTCACCTTCAGCACCCCCAGTGGTGTAAGCTTCTCACCAGAGTATGTCTTTAGCCTTATTTCTGTTTCGCGAAGCCTTTTCTTTGGGAAGTATTTATCATAGATATACTTGCTTATGATTGAAACAGCTGACCCGGTGTCCAATTCCATAGATAGTTCGGCAAACTCTATTTTAGGATATATCCACATGACGTCACTTCCCTGCTTCCTGTTTCCAATTTCATGTATCTCAAAAGATCCGATCATATCCATGTCATCACTGCTATCAGTGTGTACCATGTGTACTGCAACTTTATCTCGGGGTTTACCATCAGTTTTACTCCGACATGCCTTTTTGATGTGTCCCTTCCTGTTACAGCCATGACAAGTTGCATCCTTAAATCGACATTCATTAGCATTATGGTTTGTGCCTATCCTTTGTCGCTGTTTCAATAGCTATTGCCACCTCCAACGCGTTTTGGTACGTCAAATCTGGTTCAGTCAACAGCTTTTTCTGAATGTATTCTGTTTTCAAGCCACACACTAAACGGTTCCTTAGGGTATCGTGGAGATTCTCGCCAAATGAACAGTTTTCACTTAGTTTCCTCAACGCAGCATTGTAATCTCTAATACTTTCGCCTTCACGTCGATCTCTCTTGTGGATCTCCGCGATAAGTAGTGGTTTCAGTGAGTAATGTTCTTTCAATATACTCGTCAGATCTCCATAGGTTTTCGTAGCTGGAAGCTCGGGTGCTATCAATCACGCAGCAATCCGTATGTCCTTCCGCCGATTAGACTCAACAGTGCATGGACTTGTTTTCCCTCTTCAATCGTATTCACAATACAATACTGATCTAAACGTCCTTTATATGCATCCCAGCATTCTACTGCATTATCAAATATATACAATCTCCCCACTTTCCCTGCCATGATCACGTAACAGTTCACAATAAATGATGAGACACTTTGCAGAACCTCGCAACACCACCACGAAATTGTCCCGAAACAAAAAACCTGCTACAGCGGGGTTCCCGTGGAAGACATACATTTACTTCATCAGCACGTCAAAGTTCGTGTATGCTCGTCCTGGTCGCCAATATGTGGTGTATTTACCTACAAACGTTCTGGAGATTGGAGCCGGCAACAACAACACTGCGAACTCAATGGCGTCATTTAATGAGTTACTTAGTAAAATTAGTACTTAGTAAGATTAGTAAGCAGGGCGTGACTAAATACAGGTTCTGGATGAGTAATTGCTATCTTCATTCCTGTCGCTACAATATCTTGTTAACCATAGTGAATGAGATAATACATATATTTGTAGTATTCTTTCTTATTAACTTTAAACCACCAATACATGTATACATACATGTACCATGGATCCAAGTTGGTGCATGTGCTAATAATTGAATAGGTTAATCACGCTCTATAGTTATTATGCTATGTTCAGAAAAAAATGCTGCTTAAATCTAATATTTTATTTATATATTCATTTATTGAGCAGACGGGAGGGGAGAAAAGCATAGTATGTATAAACTGATGAAAAGGCCATACATAATATGATAAAGAAAATTACCTTGTGAACTGTAGTTAACTCCAGTGCACATTGATGTGAACTCCAGTACAAATTGATGTTAACTCCAGTGCACATCGATGTGAACTCTAGTTCACTTCAGTGTTAACTCCAGTGCACACGCTAGTGAACTGGAGTTCACTTTTCTTGTTAACTCCAGTGCACTAGGCTACCAAGTTAAGTTTGCTCCCAACTGTTATTGGAAAATAACGATGTTGTTTTCACTACAATAACTTTCAGAAAATTTCAATCTTATATACGGATAAATCTTTCACTTTTATTTGATAAAATAAACGATTCCGGGTAGTATTCTGAGCGTCTGCAAATCCGACTGAATCGGACATCGATATCGGCAGGGTGTCTACTCTTAAAGACAGTCACTCAAACAGATCCGACGAGAACCGCCAAATTCGCGAGACATGAAAAACAGCAAACAATTGTGATTTCAGCATTTCGTTGATATTTGTTTTTCAGACTGTACCTTAATAATTTTAATAATTACGGTTCAATTCGCATGTGTGTGACTTGTGAGTTCCTGCCGGAAAATAGTATCACGCGACCTGGACTCTCTGCAGTACACAAACTTGCAAACTTTGCCACTTTCTCCATGTAGTTTTGACATATTTTTACTGGTCAATATTGAAAAGTTCAGCATGATTTTACCCAAGAACGGCATTTTAAACCCAGAGTGCTAATAAAGGAGCAATTCTTCGTCATATTTCCCCATACGTGGTTTGAATCAATTGACAACGGAACGTCAATTAGACCTGAAAGTTGGGCCTATTTTACTCGAGTTTATTTATCCGATTCTATCGAAAAAATAGGACTTAATTTTTTTTTAGAAATTTAGCAGTTTATTGCTGCGAGCATATCTCAAAACATTGCTGAAAATCCCTAAAAATGACGATAAATGGTCGCGAAAAAGGATTGGTTTTGGATTGTTCTTGTGTATCGTGTGCACCCCTTTCTTCACACTTCCATTTGTCCTTGACACAATTCGCACTATCCGCGAATATTTTCGGTAGTCGTTGGCCAGACATAAAATATCTAAATCAGTCAATAGTCATATATAATATAACAGTCTACCCCTTCGGGAACCTAAAAGGTGACTGATTCATACTCGGAACATATTTAGGTTATATGTAATTCCCGTTTGAATTATGGAGAAATTTGGAAATCAATGTCTGAGTTATCCAAGAGCTTGTAATAAAGCGTATGGGGAATTTAACAAAAGCAAACACACGAAAGCTCTTAACACTGATCGGTAACAGATGTCAAAATCGGGGACGAAACCGAAATTAAAAGTCCCCGCTGGGGTTCCTAAAACTGTGGCTTAAATTTAAACCACGAAATGTTATAAATATTAAAGTATGTTGGTATGAAAATATTAGAATAATATTGACTTATATTTATGTCCTGTGTAAACGTGCACAGTTTCTTTCTTGACTGATATTTTTCTCACCCGAAGCAAGATGTTTACATTATAATTATTATTATGCATTAGCGAATTTCACGAGATTTCATGAAGCAAAATCAAACGAATGATGACTGTGTGATCAACTGGCGTCAGAGGTAACATTGACACAGTAAATGTGTTTCTTCTTTATTAATACAGATCTATTTCGACACTTGATAAGCTAAACGACTTTATAATTCCCTTATCGGAAGGGTAATAGGCACGGTTGCTATCACAGAAAACCCCTCTTCACCTTGTCGGAAGGGTAATAGGCACGGTTGCTATCAAAGAAAACCCCTCTCAACCTTGTCGGAAGGGTAATAGGCACGGTTGCTATCACAGAAAACCCCTCTTATCCTTGTCGGAAGGGCGATAGGCCCGGTAACTATTACAGAAAACCCCTGTTACCTTGTCGGAAGGGTAATAGGCACGGTAACTATGACAGAAAACCCCCCTTAACCTTGTCGGAAGGGTAATAGACATGGTAACTATGACAGAAAACCCCTCTCAACCTTGTCGGAAGGGTAAAAGGCCTTTCTAATAGGCTACATTTCTAATAGGCTATGTGATGTAATGTGGTGCTGATAAATGGTGTGTTATCTATGTTATTGTAGTGCTTTTGATATATAAAAATATATATATGTCGTTTGAAATGGATGTCGACTTATTTATGACATGAAGTTATCTGTGATATGGTGACAGTCTGGTGCAATCTATGATCCTTTATGCTATACTATGCCTTTGATATTGTGTTACCTAATTCTCTCGGATGGCGTAATAGGTTATTCTCTGTGTCATTTTGTTAGCCCTGGGTCACCTTGATTTTCGTCTGATCCATGTTGTAGTATTGTAGATTCACATTGATTTCCATACGTTCCTAATTGGAAAGGCTTTGTTTATTGCCGTCTGCTCGAATTGGCATTGGTCTAGTCTGTGAGGCGAGACTAACGTTATTTTTCGCCAATGACTTGAAGTGGTCAAGGTTAATGTTCAATTGCGTTTTTTCTCTGAATTGGAGTGGTCTATGTTAACGTTTACTATTTTTTTTCTCTGAATTGGAGTGGTCTATGGTAACGTTTACTATCGTTCTTCTCTGAATTGGAGTGGTCTATGTTAACGTTCATTGTCGATGTTTTATTCTAAATTGAAATGGTCAAGGCTCTCTTTCATTGTCGTCTGCGCTAAATGGGAGTGAACATAATTGATTGTATTCTTCATTTGAGTGGTTAACATTAAAGTTCATTGATGTTTTTCTCTGAATTGAAGTGGTCTATGTATACGTTCTTTGTCGGGTTTTTGTTCTAAACGGAAATAAGCAAAGCTAACGTTCATTGTCGTGAACGCTAAGAGGGAGTGAACAAGGTTAACCTCTTTTTTTCTTTTTCTCATTTTGGGAGTGGATAGGGCTAACGTTCATTGTAGTTTTTCTCTAAATAGGAAAGGTCTAGTCTATAGGTAATTGCTTTCTTATGTGTATTGGTATTAGTAAATGATAATAGTAGACGATATCGTTACATGTACAGTGACAATAAATTATTTGCATTGATGGTTCGTCCAAGCGATATATCTGGTAAATGGATGTGCTCAAAACCAAAGGCCAAGGATCACAATAGTCGTTGGATTTCCTTGATCGTAATTGAGACTTTTCTGACGTTGTTTTATCTATTGTTTAAAACATTTCATACCAAATTATGTTTATATTACGTCTCAGCCTGAAAACGTGGTCATCCTATTCTTTTTTTACAGATGACAGATAATCTGTATCATTAAAAATTAGATCAACTCTTCCCCTGTTTTACGAGTGATCGATAATGTAACAATAGCATACCGAGTGTATCATTATCGTCCCCTGTTTTACAGACCGCTGTTTATCATCTAGACATGTTACCATTAACATTATTTCAAATTCTACTCAAGTTTGACGTAATGCAACTACCAAATGTTACCTGTTTAATTTGCCGGTGAAATGTGACCAGATTAACATTGCCTGTGCGTATGAAAACAATACATTGTTCAGGCAACCAACGAAAAGCGATCATTTAGCAAAATATCATCAGCTATTGCTAGCTGCAGTGACAAGTAATGTACTGCCCTAGAAATTCATCCTCCAGCTACCCATTCTGCCTCTTGTTTCAGTGTCAACATTCCAAAAAAATGAAGAACCTCGAAATTTAAGGCTCTCCATTCTAGCCAGTAGAAAAATGACTGCCGAGCCGAAGACTAGATGTTTAGCCTGCGCAGCGCGTTTAGACATTTGCATATTTGCCACGGTGCTCCACGACCAAGCACGACCTTAAGGTCGAGTGTGGTCGTGTTGAGGTCCTGATAAAGGTCGTGATTGTGGGAAA
>JAUMHH010157441.1:0-18164 GCA_032359455.1 Chlamys rubida | reverse complement strand
CAAAAATGTAATAAATATCCTTAATACATTGATGACATAACACTTTAATGTAATGTAATTTAATGTTTCAACCACGAATTGATCTAAAAAATCATTAAAAATTACATTTTTTCCTTTTTACCAAGAAAAGAGAAAAAAAATCAAACAAAACATGTTTTTTTTTTAAAACTGTACAATTTGTAGTTGAAAGATATCTTTCCAATAACTGAACAGGAGTTATCCTTCTTGGCCCATGTATTGCCTGAAATACAGGACTTGTGACTTCTGAAAGTGATCCTATATAATTTACACCTAAATTCTGTTTTCTCATCATCAGTAGATACTGCCAATTTATTTTACGAGTTCATGGTGAAGTCAATTGTCTCAAAAGTGGTTTATTTCAGACACAACCAAATAAAGGATAATAAATAAGTACAATATTATATTATGCATTTTCTATAATTTCAAACATACAAGCCATTTCAAGTACAATCATAAAAATATTGATTATTCGCGTAAATTCAGTGATAATTGAGCGAGTTGTTTAAACATTTCTTATCAAAACTGGAGGTGATATTGTTATTAGTTTTATTTATTTTTTTCTAAAGCTGAAATGATGTATTATCTGAACACCTTTTCATTCTGTTATATCTGTTTGACATTGATAGACATGTACAATTTTGAAATTTATTTGCTACAAAAATATTTGTTTACGTTAATTTTTCAATTAATTTTCTGTTCTTAGTTTTTGTTTTTCTCTGATGGTTTTAACCAATTATGGAGGGGTCCATTATGGTCTACAGTGGTGAAAGGGATATATATAGTGTGGCTAGCTTTAATAACTTTATCTAATTTGCTATTCAGATTTTTCCATTTGTGGGTACTTTTAGATCATTTTCCTGTTTAACCTAGTATAGCAACAGAACGAAAGAGGGAGAAATCAACGAAATTATGTTTTCTTAAAGATTACTTCATATCCCACACATGAAATAAACATGATATTTTATAAATACAACTCGTGAATCCATTACGTGTCAGTGATTTCGAGAAGAAGACGTTTTCTGAGGACGTTTATAACCCTACCCACGTCTTTTGATTACATATAATGCCGTTTTCGTCTTTCTGTGTATAATAAACATTAAGACCGTGTAATCAATATCGGGAAATGGCAAGTGCAACATATAAATGGGAAAAATTACTGTCACGGCGTAAACAGTTCGGATTCAGTTTCGTCATAATTATACTCCGATACTGCTTTCTGTATATCAAGTCAAACGTTTTAACGATCAGAAGAAAAATTCCTCGTTCAAAGTGCAATAGAATATCTCCACGATTTTCCCTTTTCTGAAACAAAGCAGTCACATAATTAAGATGCTTCAGAAAAAGTGTGTTATATGAAACACATACAGGATCAATATAGATTTTAAAAATAATGAGTTGGACATTGTTTCGTTTGTTTGTGCTTTACGTCTTATTAACAGCTATGGTCATTTAATGATGTGTCCGATTTTGGTGTTGGAGGAAAACCAGAGAAAACACATCGCTATCCCCTATCCGAACAGATTTCAATCTAACTCAATCTGGAGTTTTAACTCCCCACCCCTATCTACCACTTTGATCTGATCACCAATTCACAAGTAGAGAACTCCCCTCCAATTCAGGAGAGCCCTAGAGCATGTTCTGTGAACATTTATCCACCACCGTTAGTATTTCAAAAGTTTATACTGAGGGAACTTAAATATACCTGACAATGTACTTAATGTGCTATTGAAAAGATGGTATATACACTTGGGGTTGACCCTTCATTATCAAGAAGTCATTTCATTGTCGTTTTCAATTAGTGAAATTGCCAGCTATTCTTATCAAATCATTTTATTGTACAATTAATTCACCGGGTACCTTCACACTAAATTAACTGAAACGCTTCAATTTTACTTTGCAGATTACATCCGATCAATTCTTATACATGTAGTAGCCGAAATACTATCGCAGCTATACATTAGTGTCGGGGCGGCCCATTAAACAGGTCGACCCCATGGAAGGATGGGGCAACCATTAAAACGAAAGGAACACTATACATGGGGTGTAAAGACTTATTAATCTTACAAAGAAACTAGCAAATCCATCAAACTAATACAACAGGTCATTTGACTTGTAAAAACTGTGTGGTTCCAATGTTTCCGACTTTAAACATGGCAAACATACAAGGTTTTGAAGTGGGTACTTGTGACTGATGATCTATTAGATTACTCTACTTCACCTGTGGCAAGCCTGAGGGGCCGCAAGTCCTCATAAAGGCATAAATAAGGGTACGTGCCATAAAACTATTCCTTAACCGTTTGATCCCTATGTAACTTGAGTAGACTCTACCATGCATTGATCTGGATGAGTCCATTATGGTCTACAGTGGTGAAAGGATTAATGCTTTGCCAAACTGAGTTACTACTTTCAGAGTGTTCCTTGTCATTTTGTGCATTTTCCCTTCATGTGACTTAGCAACCATTAACTGTATATCAGAGGCTATCATTTTCCTTAAAATTGCTACCAATGAATTTGTCAAAGGTCCTTTTTTATCATAATATACATGTAAATTTTTTCTTAAAGGAATTTCTTTTGGTCATATTAGTGGGGAACTGTCTAAATGTCACTGCGATTGGTGCCGATTATCATTGATATGAGAAAAAAATGTGACCCATTGCTAGCCCCATTCTCTAATGTTTTGTGTACTTTATAAGTGGGGTGACCATGACTCAACTCAATCAATCTTTTCTAATTCAAGGGTTGTGGATTTGTTCAATAACCCTTCAGTACTAGTCAAGGGTTCTTGTACTCGAACACCAACTCGAAAAATCATGATTTCTTTTCTTACATTAAGTCCTGTTTAAACTTTAAACTCTCTTAATGTCGAAATGAATTATTCTGTCCCATATGTATGTAGCACTACTATAATACATTAAATGAAATACAATCACTAATGTGTCGACAATATGCTCTCTTAAAGTTTCTTATGGGAAGTAAAATTAAATATTCTCATTTTGCGTGATTTTCCTTTTTTAATTAAGAACTTTTCAAAATATGGAAAGAAAAATAATATTTTTTTTAGTAATTTTTATCTGTCAGTAAATGTATAATTTTCATTTCAAATTTTACCGTGTGGAAACTTAAGCTAGTCAATGAAGACATTGTTAAGGGTATATGCTATGTTACACATGAAACCTATGCCTGAAGTAAGAGTGGATTATCTCCCTTTAAAACCATCCAGACTTACCCGAGTTTTGTAAAGCTAAGCATTAAATAAATTCTTGTTTACTTTTCAAATATATCATAAATCAATTCACCGGGTCTTAATTCAACTAACCATTCATAAAAATAACTCACAGATTTTCTGCTGGAACTCTTATGGAATAGAGGTATATTTGTCAGTAATGTAGCATATGACCTTAATAAAGACAGGTGACTTTCTAAATTATTATTTGTCAGAACATATATCCTGTTTTAAGTAATATTTCAGGGAAATGTGTTTTCAGGAACAAAAGTGTGCAAATTTCTAGATTAATGAGGTTTAGAGATAAAAGACTATATGCAATAATAAGTTGAAACACATTTCTTTCATAAGGAAAAATATAAAAACTTTTTTGGAATATGGGATTAAAAATTTCCATATCATCACTCAGGTTATACCGTAGCTTGTAAATATCAGTATTAAATGTCAGGATTACTCAGGTACTGTTGAAATATTTTGTATTTCATCCTATTTTTTTCTTTTAAAAGAGCTACATTTTCAGGGAAGACTGCCGTTAAATGCTACGATTATTCAGGATACAACTTAGTGTGGAATTCTAAATATCTTAACTTTTTTTATCTGAGATAACTTTTAGTTACTTGAAATAACCTTTTTAAACATAAAAAATGTTTATTCTTTTTGTGTTTCTTTTTTCTTAAGCATTTAGACCAATTGATTTATTATACAGCAGAGAAATGTGTATTAATGTCACCCGATGTAACAATTAAAATTCTGAAAAGAATTTTTTTTGATCAATTAAAATGAACTAGAAGAATCTTTGGAAAGAGGTCACACACTTTCAAGTTAAAAAAGAACAGAAAAATAATTGACAAAATTAAGTCAAATATGATAACTAATTGAAATGGGGTCTAACATCCTGAATATTGACGTGAATACAGAAGTCACTAACGTAACGAAGCTTGTCCCTAATAGCATTAAGAAATCAATAATTATGATGTGTCGTTAGTCGACTTCAGTGTATTTAATTGACAACTGACAGTGCTGTGCATGTCAACAAGACATAAATTTTTCCACGTTCAGTTCAATATTAATTAAGTCCGAAAAAATTTAATGATGTCCCTGTACTGATGTTTCACTAATTTTCTAAACACTGAAATGTCACTGATTGAGAAATCTTCATATTACCGCTCAATCATAATTTTCCATAATTTGGCGGAGCAATTAAGAACAGTTGTACTCAAAAGTGTGTCTATCGTGTCTGAACAATAATAGAATAATTACGATAGAAATTGGGGATAAAAATCGGCAACATCCGAAATATGGATAACAGAATAATTATGATTGAATTTATGTAGCCACTCGGATTCGCTAATATCCGAAACATTTGTTATCTAACTTTGGCAGCGACTGGATATCCGGAGGATCCTGTCGTACTTTCATGCTCGATCGATGGTGTACCATGTGATTCCCAATATTCGGTGGCCTTTGTAATTAGCTTTCCTCTTCCGAGGTCTTTAAATCCATACAAAATGGAACAGATTGATTTTGCGTGTTGGGTTAGGTTTTCAGAGTTGGACATTTATGGTTTCTGATTGAAAGTAAATGACATTTTTCACCCTATTGAACTCAGTGATAGGGTAGTTTAAGTAACCCTAAAGGAAATGCTGCTTAATTAAAAAGTAAACTCGGACCAGTCAATAATTTGTTTCGGGACAATCACGATGAAGTGTTCTTGAATTCTTTGTAAAGGAATAACTAGAATTGTTGATGGTTTAAAATACAGGAAACATAAATACACTGTACATAAAGACATTGTATCTGCTAAAAGTACTGTAATTGAATACTGTCACTGTAATAACGAAGAAATATTGGTAATGACACATACGAAAATCACTCAGACGTCATCTGCTATTAAATATTTTTCTTTTTTGGGAAGTTACTTTCCGAAAACATCTTTTTGTTAGAAAATAAATCCTTATAATTTTAATTTTTTAATTGATGATTTTTCTTTTTTATTCAAATGGATTAAAAGCAAAGGAAAATTATTGGTTTCATTTTCAAACAAAGTGAAGGTTTTAGTAAAGTCTGTCCTTCACAAAACTGTGATGCTAATGTGTATGATCTTGTCTGTTAAGGATATATGCTACCCAGCTA
The DNA here is from genome assembly GCA_032359455.1 of Chlamys rubida. NCBI lineage: Eukaryota > Metazoa > Mollusca > Bivalvia > Pectinida > Pectinidae > Chlamys > Chlamys rubida. The sequence continues at coordinate 12,787 of JAUMHH010157441.1, read as the reverse complement.
CTCTCAGTGACACAAACCTCCATTCCAAAGAGTTCCAAAATAAGAAATATCTATGTCTGTTGTGAATGGTTACAAAATTATCAATTAATAATAAAACATTTGAAATGAGCATCATTACAAAGGATATATATCTATAGCTTAATTGCAGGTAATTTTTGCATGAAAATTATAAAGGGAGATAAGTCTTACAAAATTTATTAACTATTTTTATCACATCATCTTAACTCATTCACCCCTGAAATTTCATAATAAACTATTCCAAACTTTGAATCGGAAGAGTTCAAATGTACGTGTCTTCAGGGGTGAATGAGTTATATAAAGGTGGATAATTAAGAAAAAATGTACCTACATATCAGGAAATGGCTTGACCTGACAACACATTACTTATTTAACCAGGTTAAAGCACACCTGTACATTAAAAGTAATCGTGACAACAATATATACATGCTGACACTTGACAGAAAACCTTACCATACTTTTCATTGATAAAAAAACTTCATAACTTGTGGCACCAACATGACGCCAAAATGCCTCTTTTAAGCTTATTTAAAGTTATAACTATTTTTCTATATTTTCACTAAAACATATATACCCCGACCCCTCAACAATTTATTATGTCATGATGCATCTTCTACTTTCTCAGTACATTGTACAATGAACTTAACAAATTACTGATCAAGAAACAGCCCAATAAATCTCTGTACCCACTGCACTGCTGAATACCTTTTCAATATTTTATCCCCATTTTACCTGTATCCTCCTCAATGGTCCCTCCAAATATAAACACATGTACAATGTACTACCCTAGTAAGCACAGGTTCAGTACACACAAATTTACTCCTTAGATTGTTTAATGTACTACGTATAAATTGCTTGAAATACACTCGACACAGTGATATTTCACTCGTCCTCCGGCTGGAATCCAAAATATACATGCCCTTTAAAGATCTTAAAAAACAAAAGCTGCTCCATACGCTTCTCCTCCCGTGACATTTCTGTACACTACCTTGCTCTAAAAAGATACATAACTCAACTCTCCCTCCGAACATCTTTCCCAAGACAATTCAAGCCCCCTGGTCTAAAGAAATCCAAATACACTGCCCACCTCAAAAAAACATAATACAAATACATACTTGCCAACTTTTTTAAAATTTCCATGGGGGAGATTACGCATGCTCAGAATTAAAAACATAAATAAAATGTGTTTATACATACATCCTAGGGAAAAAATAACACTTTTAAATGGCATCTTTTGAGTTTTTCTTTCAGATATGTAATCAGAATTTAGAATATAGAAATAGTTTACCATATATAGGGTCCAAAATTGGGAGCGTCCCTCCAAAATACGAAGAGTTGGCAGGTGTGCAAATAATATCCCTTAACAAACACCAAAACCCCAAATATCTTTTCAAAGACTCAATACTCCCACCCCAAACGATACATAATTTACCTCCCTTCCAAGTACCCGATTCCAAAAACACCCTGATACACTTCCCGACCATATACTTTCCTCTAATGTTAGACAAACCAGCTTAACAGAACAGCTCAAGATATCTTTCCAAAAACACTGACATGCTATTCCCCTCTTCAAGACATTCATAAGTCAAATAACTAATGAGTGTTTCAGGTAACATGCCTGAAAAAAATAGGGTAGGTCAGTAGGCAAATAATTTTATTTTAATTTCTATTTTTTATTTTTTTAAATCAAATTTTACAATGCATTTTCACATAACAATGTCTATATTAATTTGTCAAGAATAGGATCAGACTCCCAGAATAGGAAGAAAGTATGTTTTAATGAGTGGCTGTGAGTTTTGCCTGGCTAATAAGTTAATCTTAGATACAAATAGGTGATACAATTTCTAGGGTCGGTAGGAAAACGTAGGGTAGGTCGGGACACCTGAAACACACATATTTGTTTTTTGGTCTAATGTATCTATCCCCTTAGATGTTCAACTACATAAGAAAACCTTGATATAATGTTCTTCTTTTTCTTAATTTCTGCCAACATATTATTATTTGAAGGATTTTTTTCCCCCCCTTTTTTCGTTCAAAATTATTCATATGTATCCCTATGTATCCCTACATGTATGTATCATATTATACCTCATCTTTATAACAGTATGTCTTATTGGATGATATTGGTCACATGACGGGGCAATAAAACAACATGCCGCCTTCAAATTCACGCGCTCAAGTTTTCCTGATAATATTTCCCCTATTCGGAGCTTCTCTAGAAAAATTGGCAAGAGCAACTACAACCTAGTTCAAAATGACGGAAGCAGACGGCAACAAATGGTGCATCAACTGGATCATATCTGCTTATGTGTTGTTTTTTTCTTTTTTTTTCCGGCATTATAAAATATTTATTACCCTTCCAGTAGGGAAACACAATTCTTTCTTTCTCCAAGGTTAATCGAGTTTGACGAGGGCGAATATCAAACCCTTTTTTATATAATGCCAACATTATGTAAGACAAACGATGGCAGTGTGAGATACTTGTGACTTTACACATCACTGTCGAATACAAAATATCTTGCCTTTTTCGTCTCATACATTCCCACATCAACTACATCAATATCATAATTCAATCAGGAAAATAATGGTCTGAGTAATAGCATGGCTCTATCAAAAACAACGAAATAGTCCATCATATGCTCTCCTAAAGACCCACAAAGCTATTACGATCCCTCAAACACCCTAAAACAGTCTGTTATAAGTCACCTTTTATATGACGGACATCTCCTGCGTAACACATTTTAGCTTACCACCTTATTAGGGCGGAAGATGGATGCCCTCCTCTCGGTGACAACATAAAGATGAAATATGGTCATTATTTTACGCAATAATGAGATAAAACTCTTGATTTATTTCCTAAACATACAAATTCACATCTTCCCACCCATTTGGTTTCCTTATCCTTATGATAAAATCATATTTCAAAAAAATCAAAAGGAATAACAAGATCGAAGATGGCATGGAAATATTTTTTCTATGGATTTCATGGATCTTTATATATATCCACTAATAACGTCTTAATATAATTGGAAGTCTCAACGATAATATGCATTATGCGTTTTAATTGAAACATATCTGCAGATTTCCAACATCAAACAGGCCTTTACTTATTTTAATCCTTGTATGAGCTGTAAAAAAAAAGACACAAAATGGCATTAGTATTCGCTATACGATACATGGGAGACAACTCTGTGCGTAACTCACCGAGACAAGTTTTGCCGTCAGCGTGGAGTCGGTAATTGGCCGGACATGTGCAGTGAAAGCCCCCGTGTGTGTTTTGACAACCTTGCTGACAACCGCCATTTCTTTGCTGGCATTCGTCAATATCTAAGTAAACAAAACAATTAATCTGCGTGAGCTTATTAGGATTTCAGTAGACTTGGTCAAGAAATATTTCCTTCAACCAAACCCGTTATTTTTATATAATAAATATATAAATTGTGCAAGCTTTTTCTCATTTTGAAACAATGTCCAGGACTGTATCTAGGAACCCTGAGTCACACCATCTCCAATATAAGAACTGTATGTATAACAGTTTCAATTGTTAATCAATACAAATCTCTCAGTCTTTTATAAAACATAAAAAAAATTAAGATCAATTGTAAAAATATGCAAAGATTTATTCTTACTTACAGTAAGATGATAGGTCATTTTCAGTAAAGTGTTTCTTAAAATCATTCATCCAAATTTGATATGCCTTAACTCTGCCTATTCACCCCTACATATCTAAACTGGACTTGCCCAGTCCATGATTTGGTATTAGGTTCAAATGTGTCTTTAGGGGTGAATGGGTTAATTACCATATTGTTTCTAATAGTCATCCACGATCAATTTGTTTTTAACATGTTTATATTACAATAAAACCCTGGGTAATTAATATGATCACTAATCACTTATGATGCTACATTGCTTTACCTGTACATCGCTTTCCGCCTTCGGCGAGTTGGAACCCGTCGCGACATTTACAGTAGAACGATCCAATTGTATTACAGCATTCCTGCTCACATCCGCCATTGGACTGCATCACACATTCGTTAATATCTGATAAAAAGATAAAAACAATCATTTTAAACATGTAATGCTATCTCCCGTCAGACACTTGGCCGAGTGCAATTAATGGTATCGTATCCAAGTGGTTATATGTAGCAAGGTGGCACCAATCAAAGTGGCACTAAATATGAGTGGCACTATCATCTGTGGACATTGTGGTCACAATTATCAGCTATTTTTTTTAGAACATTTAAAAACCCACAACACGCCTACTGTAGTGGGACCTAAAAATCAATCACAAGGTCCCTTATGTATGTTTGGAAATTTCATTTTTAGAGATTTAGATCGACAACTGGTAAAAATGTTAGACCCTCTCTACTAACCAATAATTCCAAAATTTGGGGTTATAGTTTGAATAAAAGTTGCATTAGTCTGAATCCCTACAATGTCTAACAATATTTCCTGAACATCAGGATGTGTCCCATCCTCGATACTCCAGGGCCGGCCCGGTACACTCACTTATGGTCTCTGCACCCCTGGGATATATGTCATAGCAAAATTGAAGGCTCAGTGTGAACCATCTTGTGGATTAGACAATAGGACTAGTTAGATCCTTTGATGTACCTCAAAATAATCTCGCGGTCGCATAACTGTAAAATTGGCTATTTTTGAAGTCGGGTGTCGTTCCTCTGTAATCTTTAAAGGACATGTATCAGCCTAGTCATTGGTCAGGTTTTTTTAACCTGGGACCAATCAAATAGCTAGCAGTGAGCCTTCAATTTTGCTATGACATTTGCCAGGGGTACAGAGAACTTAAGCCAGTGTAACCCTTAGATTATCAAGGTAGATGTGTCCAAATATACACCCTGTAATTAATTCTCATGTCCCTGTGTAGTTAAAAAAGACATATGCAGGGATAAGTGGGTCATTTTGATCGATAGGTGTGAAGATCGGAGTACATTCAAACTTAGAACATAGAAAGCATTCATTAGAACCATTACATTTGGAAATCAAGCGATATTTGTCTTCTAAGAGACTGCCGGCCCGACTTAAGCAAACCAACCAAAATTGCAAGACCCTATAGGTCATCAAATGCATGAAAGGTAAAAATTGTTATGCACCTTAGGACATGATGATAGATCATTATTGATGTACGTCACATCGTTAACATAATTAAATATTTGTCATTGCGGGAATCTCCTGGAGTTCTAAACTTTTTAAATTAACACAACTGTTTAGCAAATAGTACTGTTTGTGATACACAGATCATGATCTTTTTTGAAGGTGTACGTGCGCAAACATTTTTAAACAATCGTTTTATTGCAGCTAGATTTCGAGAACTCCACACCAAGCCTCCATCTTGAAATCTTCAATTTATCAACTTTATTTGTCAATTATTAAATACCCACGAAATAACATCAATATGATAATTACATAGTCATCATGTATACCAGAAAGTTGTCTACGAAAATCACTATATATCGGCACGTATACAGATCATCTATTAACAAATCAAATAGGGACACCATGATAAGTAGAGCCATTGTCTTAGAAAATTAGTCGTATACCTGTAATGTAGCTAGATTTAGCATCAAATGTTCGCACAAATGAAAATCTATGTGTCTGACGATCTGATAGCATTTGTCTTGGTTTCACTGCATGCGATGTACAAAGCCGTAACAGTCTCCCGCTGAGGTCATAATGTTAATATACCAGATTTATCCGGTAATAAGCCCATGCCTGGTAATAAGCCCACCCATATCTATCACAGTTTAGTAGATATGCTAACAAATGCTATATATAATTGCCTTGTAATGATAAGTGAACCTCCTTATTTCAGAGATTAAAAATATGTGTTGTCTCCCTTGGCTAATTGCAGGATAAATATAGAGGTGTATTTACCAGTATGGTTTAAGGATCCTGTCTCACTGTACTGTTGTTTTTTGTATGTACAGTAACCTCCCCTTAACTTCCATTTGGATATAACTGTAGACAACGTTGTGCCAGCTGGACACATCCATTGACCAGGAAGCTCCATTGGTTAGAGAGATTTTGTCCCATAAGGGTAAAAACATGTTGCCGCACTATGTCAATTACAATCACGTGACAATCACATGCTTGTTTTGTTATCGGAATTTGTGTAAGAAAATGTTGGTAGGCCTAATCATTTCAATTTGATACACAGTCCTACAGCAATTAGATAGCTATTAACTGCATCACCTGTTTTGTTAAGACTAAAATGTATGACCAGCAAGCGATGGTCCAACTATTGTTTTCCGCTGACTTGGGTGATGCGAGGTGTGAAAAACTTGGGCGATGTACAGTTAGCCGGACCTATAGTTTAATTGTCTAGGTGTCTGACACACAGACTTACCTGAGTTTTTACCTTATAAAATCCATTCACGGCAGAAAAAATTATCATAATAAGCGGGGTCCCACCTTTGACCATATCATAATAAACAATTTTTTTGCTTAGTTAAAAAAGAACAAAATCAGTACATGGGGAAAAAATATCATAATAACTGATACATCATAACAACCAATATCATAATACCTAAGTGGGTTCCACTGTATTTGGGTTGTGGAATTAAAAGTATGCAGTACATCTGGATGATGGTATAATATGTGTATATCTGGACAGTGGTTTAACACATGTATTTGGCATTACTGTGTGATAGTATACTGACTTTATCCAGCAATAAGCCCATGCCTGGTAATAAGCCCACCCATATATTTCAGTTCAGTAGCATGCAATGCTACAAAATACTGCTTCAAGTTCTGTGAAACATCCGACCTCTACAAGAAGTCTGTGATTTTGTGTTGCCTTCCTGGACTTATTGCAGGATAATTATGGTAATATGTGGTATATCTTGATTTTAGTATTTATATAAATGGTATATCTGGGTGTTGAAGTATATATGTTGTAACTATGGTTGTGATATATTATAATGTAGGAACCAATAACAAGCTAAAGTCCCACATCTTTTGTATGGCAGCACCGTCTAAACACTTCGATACAGAATTCGGGCAAGTAGCATTAATGTAAAATTAATTGGGTTAATTATCAGCAACATGGATTAGCTATGTCTCTGGTTTAACATTGATGGGATGGAAGGTGACAAATTACTGTAAAGGGCAAGGATAAATAATGTATTGCACGGAAAATAACAAAACCTGATCAATTTCATTCACGATCTTTTGATTAATTCAGCAATTTATCGAACCCACATTACTCCACTATGGAGTTAATAGCGCTCAGAAAGGAAAGAAAATCTGTCTGAATCTTAATCATTCTAGAGATTTTTATCCAAAAATTATTCCATTTCCATTTCAAATTTTAAAGTTCCCTGTCTTAAAAGTATTGTTCAACTTTTTAATAAGCATACTAAATGCAGCAATTTTCACAATTAACATCCGAATTCAAAAGAGTGAAATTCGTCTTCGACTCCGAAGGAATGAACGTAATATCAATGATGGAATGGTACGTTGCCCCGTTAAACCCACCATCAAAGCGTCGATTTGGGCAACTTGTGCGATACACACCAAATATTAATGTGCGGCAGTTTTAATAAACTGTGAGGTTTCGCCGCGCCTAATAAGGGGTTTGCATCATTGAAAAGCCAGCAACTACAGTAAGAGTAGTGCTGTGACATCATGATATAGGAAGAAAACGGCGTTCCTAATTTCCTGTTTAAAATCCTAATTATCAAAATGTGTCAGTTTCAAATGTGAGCATGATTCATTTAAAATCTCAAACTAAAGCAAGTTTTTTGTAGAAAAGTCAGAGGAAGTTTAAAAGCCATGAATTTCATTTATAAATCAATATCATGTTTTGTCTCGTTTACTTGGAACCGGAAAAAAACCATTGAAGGCAAAAAACTGCCCAAATGACAGAAAATTGATCCATGCCTCACTGGAACCTAGAAATCCAGAAAATGTACTCCGTTGGAGCTCCGCTTGCAAAGGAGAATGATGGATGCAAACTTCAAAGTTAATTTTATCTCCATTGCTAAAGAGCTCCGAATTGCTCGGATTTGGAACTAGCCAGCTGAACTTTAAGGTATAACTTCATCTCTTACCCATAATGATGAAGTGGGCAAATACATAATTGTAGACTCAATAAAAACAGCCGTCCCAATTAAAATGACAAACCTAGATCAACGTATCCTGCATTGAGCAACGCGTTCCTACGTCCATATATCACCATTTTTGCTGTATATTCAAAATAGATTTTACTTGTTAGCTTCTTGTGAAATCATTAGGATTTTGTGATTGATAGAAATATTGATATCAAGTCTTGAAATATTTTTACTAAAATTACAGGAATAGATAAATTACCATTCAAGCACTCTTTTATTTTGTTAAGTTAAAAACAGACTTAGAATATTGATGCATTTTCAAAGCACAATGGCAAAACCCTCATTCCTTTATAATACATTTACTTAAAAGTTCTTATGTACAGCGCTAAACCCCATTTTAGTGCAGAAATATTTTGAAATTAGAACATGTACATGTTAAAAAAAAAAAATTAACTGGGTGCACGGATTGAGATCGACTCTGAAGCAGCCGATCGACCTAGCTAGGAGGAAGTTTAGATGAGATAACTTAACATTATATAATTAAACAACCTGATTAGAAAATAAATCAGATATTTATTGTTCCACACTTACGTTGAATTCTTGTATACCCAAATTAAATTTCAAATTCAGCTAGAAAAAAACAGACGATGGTACTGTAAGGCCAGATGCTTCTGAACATATACATAGCCACTACGCTTCAAGTTCGCCAGGCTTGTGTTTAGATTGCTAAGAGATTTAAGGATTCAATTCAACTGAAGAGGTTTAGGAGATAATTATTCCATTTGGGCATTTGTAAACATTGTCTCCCTAAACTCTAGTGTAAATTACCAGCTTGAAAATGAAGGAGAGTTCTTTTAACTCATTCACCCCTGAAGACACATTTGAACTCTTCCAAATCAAAGGTTGGAATAGTTCATTATGAAATTTCAGGGGTGAATGAGTTAAATTGAGTTTGAGAAGTTACAGTTGTTTTGGTGTCTTTTTAAATTCTTTTTCTTTCTGGATTGAAAAGAAAGTGTTGCAAATGGTGAAATTGCCATTTAAGAACAGGAAGGAGACTTCATGGAATCGGTACATACAAAAAAATGTACATTAGTTTCAGCTGCTTTTCAAACATTTTTAAGACCATGTTGTAGTGAAACCTAATTGTGACTGAACCCATTGACAAGTGACCTGTCCAGAGGTTGGTCGGTTAAAGAGGCTGCCTGGTCATACAGTTAATAGTTCCGGGTTCGATTCTTAGTCTGACAGTTGTTTATTTCGACGTTCTTGTTAAAACTATATTAACATATTAAAATCAGACATATTTATTTCAAAAATAAAAAGATAAATTTAAAGAAAAAACAAATAAATTACAATCGAAATGTTCTACCAAAGTTCAATAAATTTTCTAGGATTAGACATTTGAATATTTTATTAGCATGGCAGAATATTGATTGAGTAATATTTTTTTCCCAACTTTTATATAAAATTCTGTGTTGACATTTATATTAAAATTTTTAAGAGATTTATATTTATTCCATATTTACCTACACGGTACAAAATGTATATATTTAGTATATGTAGTGTATTATATCCCTGATTTTGTGTTATTACGGCGTTATTCATGTAGATTTAAAGAGAATCATACACTCTACAGTCTGTCGTTTAACAGAAAACTCAGGTTCTGTGACTTACGAAACTAGAAACATTTTTGAATTTGATGGATGTGTCTGCCTAAAACAGGATATAAACATAAAAAATATGTTCAAGAAGACTTCCTTTTTGCTGAAAACAACCAAATGTGACTTGTCCTAGAGATCGCCACGGTGACCCAGACATTGTAATATGACAGTAATGTTAGGGTGTAGAGAAGACTCTCTTAAAGGAGTTCCAGAGAAGACTTGCGTACAAGTTTAGCGTTTAACTTAGAAACCACAAAATATTCTGTTGAACTGCCATAAAGTTTTCCATAGCAACAAATCTATCAAAAAAATGACACAATGTGTAACAGGACAGGAAAATTGCATGGCCAAACCACGATTCAAACCTGAAACCTTCAGACTCTAGACTGTAGACACTCTGACCATTTGAGCTACCTGGTCACTGTTGATCTACGTATACCCAGTCATTTCCGCTACATTCTTCCCTCCTTTTCTAAGTCTTTGCCCCCAAAAACAACACTATATGCACCCCAGGTTCAGGTGTCCCCTTGCCAAGCATTCACCCTGTACTTGAAAACAAGGGTTGGCCACAGTGGCACAACTGTAACTATAGAAAGAAAACACACTTCTAATCAACTACAAGAGTTACCTGCTCCTTTGTCTGTTGTGATTGAATCTATGACTGTGTAACCCATTTTATTCAATCGCCTTGCATACTTTTTGGTATCCAGACGAGGGGCAGAGGACCAAATCATATTCCACCACTGAAGAAATACACAGCGTTGGCTCTACCCTAACCCTTAAGAAAGCAAAAATGTACAGCAAGACTGATATTCAAACCCCTGACCTTCAAGCACCAGACGGATGTTCCAACAAGCTATAAACTCTAACCTCGTAATCAGCAATCCACCCAGTCCAGTTCTGCTGCAATTGTATTTCAAACAACAAATTTATTTTAAACAAGTTTGATAAGGTTGATAATTCCAATGAAAGATATCATTCAGCATTCCCTGGCAACAAATCCATTTAAAAAGAAGTTTTATTACATTTACATGTATATACAGTAAAACCTTTATATAGTGCCCTTCATTCATTTGTTTTGTCAGATCCTCTTATACTGCCAATATATTTTAAAGTCTGTTTTTCCCTCTTTTCTTGAAAAGTCGTAAATACTTGTATACTTCTCCACATTCAAAAATTTCACTAGACAAATGGTACAGATTTAATGTACATTTATTGGCCTTGTTGTAGGGAAACATGATTCTTTGTTTCCCTGCAGAGATTAATCCTATTTCACGAGGATGAAGTCCAGGTGAAGCATGATTAATCAGGGTTTTTTCTTGTACAATATTTAAAAAGTAGGATATAATAGTGTGAAAAATGGATGCAAAATTATATTTGTCTATTGAAATATGTTCTAAATTTAATTTTAAGTCATATTTACTGCGAAGAGATACATAAGAAGTGTCAGCTGTGGGTCTACTGTAGATTTTGCTACAGGTAAACTGAGATACACAGAGCAGGGTTTAAACAGCTCAGTAATACAAGACATACTGAAATGACTTCTGGCATGTGATATATATCTTTATCTCAATATAAGTACATCTTCTTGTTATGCATGGCGATCATACTATCACCTTACAAGTGTGGAAACAGAGGAGACTTACTTTATTTAAACTAAAGTGCAATGTCAGTTATATAAACATCATTCAGGGTAAATATAAATTGTATGCAGCCTAAACGACACGTTGGTCCCTAGGGGTCTTACTGCAAGGAGGTAGGTCTGGATCCTTGGGGGTATGTTTTTGAGGAAACTGGTCCTTTGGAGTTTGTCCTCAAGGAGGTGGTCCCTAGGGGTTTATTCCTTGAGGTCCCTGTGAAATTTTTTCTGAAATACTAAGCATTGGGTTATCCAATGGACCCAACGTCCATTGGATAACCCAGTATTTTCAGAGCAATTTCGGTAGTTCCCTGGGAGTCATTCGTCAGGTCTATTTGGTTATGTCTGTACAAAGTGTTATTAAGTCCCGAAGGGGCATTTTGGAGATAGGATCGGTTCTTCATTATGCCTTTGACAGTTGGGTCCTTGAAGGTAACATGTTCTTGACGAGATAGATTCTTTGGGGTATGCCTATGACACAATTGGTCCTAAATGATTGCATACCTTTGACAAAGTAGTTCTTTTGGTTATATATACCCTTGACATTTACGGCGGGTCCTAAAAGGAGAATACCATTAATAATTAGGTTATGCCTTTGACATTGTAGGTCCGACCGATGGATAAGACAAATGCTGAGTGCCCCTCACACCACTAATGTTAAGCTATTAACATATAAAATGTTCCCTCATTAATTATTTCACCCCTAGGTCACTTGAGTAGACTTTACCATACATTCATCTGGATGAGTCCACTATGATCTATAGTGATGAAAGGGTTAAAAGTCTATTAGGAAGCAGTGGTTATATTGATGCAAACCTTGTAAAACTTACTAGGATAAAGTTACCTGTCAAAAAACATGAAACAGTGATACACTTACAGACCATATACCTGTACAGGTACTTTGGGCTGACAGGTGAGACATCTCGTTAGTCCCGTAACAGGTGTAACTGGGTTGTAACATTGGTCCGGCTGTGTGGCATTTGATTACAAAACATGAATACACTTCAGCTAGACTGACATTTTTATTCCCCCGTGGACCCATCTCACTGCGGTGTGGTGATTCAGTGACATCAGGTTAAAACTTCCGCAGTGTCATCACCAGAACGCTAAACAAACAACATGTTAGGGATCCCTGTCCCACAGCACTGTGGTTTTTCCTATACACAGTAACCTCCCCTTAACTTCCATCCCTGTCTTCCTATATACAGTAATCTCCCCTTAGCTTCCATCCCTGTCCAACAGCACTGCCGTTTTTCCTATATACAGTAACCTCCCCTTAACTTCCATCCCTGTCCCACTGCACTGTGGTTTTTCCTATAAACAGTAATCTCCCCTTAGCTTCCATCCCTGTCCAACAGCACTGCCGTTTTTCCTATATACAGTAACCTCCCCTTAAC